>LN483706.1:105875-154871 GCA_900002565.1 Culicoides sonorensis | reverse complement strand
CAAATTGAATATTTTTTTCTTAGAGTTATACAGAACAAATTTATAACAAAATAGAAACAAAGACGAAGAGCAAATGAAAAAAAATCATTTTAATTTAAAAGAAAAATCAACAAAATTAAATGGTTCTTTAATACTTTTGCAATACATTTAAGCCTTTTACTTATATTCAAAGAAATTATTTTGTATTTCAAACTCAATTTAAAAGGAAATCAATTAAAAATTTAATAACTTTTTTGAAACACCATATGTTTGCATGTCAATTTTATTATTATTAAAAAGTTGGAAGGCATGTTATTTAAATTTGATTTTTTTCGTATTCATAATAAATTTGCATTAATTTGACATTCCTCATAAATAAACAGATACATTTTATGAGTTTTTTTTAAAGGGTTCTGTACCATGAATTTGAGTCAAATTGAATTTTCTTGAATGACCTTTAACTTTTTTTTTGCTCTTAATGCATCAATTGATTAATTAATGTTAACCCTTGTAACAGCTTTTTTTCAACAAATTCAAAATTCATCCCTCGTAATATCGAAAAAAAATGTTTGAAATTAATTTTCTATGTTAATTCAAGTCAATTTCCATTCATCAATTGCTAGGGGTTCACATTGAACGTGCATGTTCCCAAAAAATTAGTTTACGAAGCTAAAAGTTCTTTTATGAAGATGTCAAAGTTTGTATTTTGTTTAATGAATGTCAAATTAAAAGTTTACAAATTAAATCCGATTCAACTGTGGTTGACAAGTGAAAAATGTTGTTCTTCTATTTACTCTTAAAATGTGTAGTTTAAATGTCAACCGCTTTGTGTGTTCCATGTAGCCCTAGTGGTTAATTAAAAACTGATTTATAAACCAACGTCTCTCAACGTCCAGCTGTGCCGATAAATTAATGAGTGTATTGTGTTATGTTTCATTTATTGAATTAAAAATAAAAAAATAACATGATGATACAAAAATTGAACCAAAAAATAGGAAAAAATAATCAAACCGGAAATTGATTTTGACATTTTAATAACGACCATGACATTTTATTTTTCGTACATACATAATTTTGTTTTTTTTTTGTTTTAATCAATAACTTTAACATGAAAGTGATCGCTTTTAATTTGAGTTCTAATTTTATACATGATTCAATGCTTTCTAATCATTGTAGGAGTTTCAAATTAAATTATCTTTCAATTAAATAAAAATTAATTACATTTATTGTCAGTTTAGTAGCAAGATACATAACAGATTGGGAATATAAAAGCAAAATCCTGTTGAAATAATTAACTTTTCTTCAACTTTCACGTATGAAATTGATGGAATGAAATGTGTGTAACACATGTGTAGGATTTTCCGTAATTTAAACAGCAATATGTGTAAACTAATTGATTTATTTATTTACTTTTACTGTATTTATTATTTTGCCTTTTTTTATTTGCCAAGAAAAAATGCGTCATTGTGAAGGCTTTGAACGGTCTGTGATAATTGGAAATTCGAAAAAATTTGTAAGGTTGGAAAAATTAATATATTTACAGATTTTTGACAATTTTTTTTTTTGAAACGGGAGCCGTGACCTCGTCAGGCGACATAATTTTCGAATAAAATCTTTAAGAAAATTGTTTAAAATAAAATGCACTTTCATACTCCATTCACATACAACTTTTCTCAATTTAAGCTTCCTAGAAAATAAGATCGATTTCATTTGCCATGAATTGAAGAAAAACAAAACAATGATAATATTTATCTCAATATATTGAATAGCGAACTTCATTACAGTATCTTGCAAGAAAATGCGATTACAATTCACCCGATAATAAAACAAAGAAAGAATTTTAAATCCTCATTAAAATTGCTTTGATCAAAAGTTCTGCTATGGTTTTCAAATAAAAAGATTGAATTTTTTATACTTTTTTTATTAAGTTAAATTGTTTACTCAACCTTATTCAATGGAATCAAGTGAAATTCACAATTGTAACGGTTGAAAAACAAAAAAAAAGGAAATTTTTTGAACTGAATCAAAATACATTGTTTTGTGTTTAACATAAAACTTTCGATTTCATTCTCTACTTAATTTTTAAGATTTTCAGATAAAAAGTTATGAGACTGTATTTAAATTTTTCCTTAATATTGAAGTTTTTCGATTTCAAAAACGCTTGAAATTAAAATTTGTTTGCAATATTTTTTAATGAATGGAAAAACCCAAAATCTGCCTTGTAAGCGCACAATCAACAAAACCGAAAAAGATTATATTAAAAAAGTTTATGCCTAACTAACTTTACTCACTGATTTAACTTTTGAGTGTATCATTGCTTTTAACTTTGAAAAGAGAGCTTTGAAAAATTCCTCATAGAAACGGTTTTTAATATTTTTTTGTATATTCATAGACATTAAACTATGAAATTTGAAATGAAATTTAAAAAAAAAATATATATACAAAAGGGACATGATTTGAGGTTTTTTTTTTTGCAATTCAAACGTTAAAAATGTGTGAAAATTACGGTCGTGTCATTAAAAGGAAAAAAAAAATGAAAATTTGATGTTGTATTTAAATTAAAATATTTAAATTAAACAGTTTTTCGTACTGTGTATAAATTTTTGTATTTAAATTTTGCATAGTAGTTGGTCTCTGTGGATCAATTTTATTTTATGGCAATGGAATCTGATTCAAAATGTATATAAAACAGTTATTAAAGTCTTACTTTGTCATAATGAGCTTTAAAAGTATACAATTATATGTGAAGTAAATGATACAAAATTTTATTTAAACAAAAGGAATAAAAAAAATATATAAATCATCATTTTCATTCTTTTCTCCCAAATCTCGGAGGTACATATCAGGAAAAATTTAAAAAGTCAAATTAACTTTTTACTGGAATACGTTGAATTCAAAATGAGATTGGCTGTATTTTTTCTTTTTTTTTGATTATCAATTCAAATATTTGTCAAAGAAAAATGAAAATATTAATGAACATTTATGACTTCTCATGAAACATTCATGTGAATTATTGCAAAAGTTTAAAGGTTGATGTTGAAATTTATCAAAATTTATGAGGTTTTGGTCTTAAAATACTCAGGTGAAAATTTTTGTTTTCATTTTGGTATTTGAAGGCGTTTTTTTCTTATTTCCTCTCATAGGAGGTAACTTAGGAGTAAATTAATATGCTTTAGAAAATAAAATAAATTGAGTTCAAGTAGGTGTTAATTTTCATTCTATTTATTACTATTTTTACACAAACCACATTTTTAAATTAAACAAAAGAAAACCTACATGAATTGGTAAAAGATAGTTTGACATGAATGAGTGAAAATCAATAAATTACTTAAGTTGAACTAAAATAGCATGGGGATTCTTAGTGAATGATAGACAAAAGGTTAAAAGCCTACAAAAGTTAACGTTAACAAAAACTTAAAAAGTAAAAATAAAATAACAAAAGGAAACTTGCAATTCTTTTATTTTAAGAAAAAAAAACTCAATTTTATAAGAAAAAATATTCACATTACGTTTGTACAGGTATTTTTCCTCTGAAACTTAAGCTAATTTTTTTTTCTTTTTGTAATGAAATGAAAAAAAACATTTTAAGGCTTAAGCTCTTACATGTCATATGTTTTATTTTATGTATGGTGCCATAAGTGCTCTTCATGTTCACTTTCTCGTATTGAAAAAAAAAAATATATACATCAAGTTTTTCCTTTGAATTTACAAGTGTTTCAATTCACATTGACAGCAATTTCTTTGAAAAGACTTTTGATTTTAAGTTCATGACATATTTTTAATTAAAGTTGGTGAATTACGGCATTTCAATTAAATTTGCATGATTTTAATGCTGAACTCGTTAAAAACTGTTATATTTGAATAATTTTATGATTTAATTGCATTTATATGCAAATCCTTCAATGTTTTAACGAGTACTTTTCCATTTAACCCTATAAAAATCAATAAAATGCAACAGATTCATCATCATTTATTTATTATTTCTCCATAAATTCTCATAATAATGAACTGAAATTCCAATCATTTTTCTTTTATTCTCGATTATATGATGAATTGTTATAATAAAACTCGCCTCATCATATAAATAAATAAGTTATCATAAAAACAATAATAACAGCAAAAAAAAAAACTAGACAAAACTATTCATTCAATGTTGTAGAAACATATTGAAAAAAGTTTTTTGTATGAGTTTTTTTTGTATGAGTGTGTGTGTGTTTGTACGTGTATTGGTAGAAAATGTGGAAAAATTGTATAATTCCATCATGAATTTTCAATAAATAAAATGACAAAGTCCGTTCATACTTTATTATCAACT
Source organism: Culicoides sonorensis (assembly GCA_900002565.1). NCBI lineage: Eukaryota > Metazoa > Arthropoda > Insecta > Diptera > Ceratopogonidae > Culicoides > Culicoides sonorensis. Next base: position 150,577 of record LN483706.1, on the reverse strand, counting down.
AATGATGAAAATGAATCTTTCACGGTGGGTGTGAAATGAATTAAATTAAATTTATTAAAGCATTTTATACATTTTTTTTTGTATAAGCGGAGTCTTTGAAATTGGATGCAAATTTCCACTCTTAGATTTGATTTTGGTCATTTTCTTTTTCATTTTACTTGAATTTAAAATTTCATACCACTGTGTTTTGCACAATTTCAGTTTATTATACCATTTATTCAATATCCACTTATAAACATTTTAGTTAAAATTACTTATTCAAAATCCAGCACGTATTTCATTATAGTTTGAAAAGAATGCCAATGGCCATGTAACTGACTGAATTGCAATAGTAAAAAAAAACATTTTTAAATGAATTGAACAAAAAACTATTGAAAAATTTTAAATTAAAAAATGAATTTATGTGTGAATAAAAATTGATTGATCTCATAAAAAGTACACAAAACGTATAATGAAAAGTTTTATCGGACTACTTTTGCATTGCAATGATTTTACAAATAAAATTTTCGATTTTCACATTTTTTTTTTCAAGAGCATTTCAGTATAATCTTGAAAATAAATAATCATAATAATTACATATAATCAGTGTCAATTTGATATGTTTTTGCTGACACGCTCTAAGTTAAAAAAAAGGAAATTTTTCTTTTTGTTTCTAATAAAATCCATGACATTTGATATACCAATTTAGTTTGATGAAACGCTAATAAACAGTTATTTAGGCATTAGATATAATGATTATTGCTTATTAGCTTTACTTTTTCTTTCGTTTTTCTTGCACACTTATTAGCATACATTGAGACTAATTTCATTTAAACTGGCAAAAAATGGAAGGAAGAAAAAAATGACTAAAACGATGAATAATCACAGAAAAATCTTTGACAATTTAAGAAACTTCTCTTTCTTTTAAAGTTGCTTTGACATATTTAATACTAAAGTGTCTGGTTCTCAAGGTGTTAAAAGAAAAAAATGAATTCTCATTTTATTATACATTAATCTTATTTAAAAGAAGAAGAAAAAATTGACTACTTCACAAAAAAAAACTTATGTAATATGATACGTGTTTTGTTAAGGTGACTCATAAACAACTTTGACAAATATTTGTCATCTCTCACACTATTTGAATTGAATCCCATGAAAATGATATGAATTTAGATGAAAAGAAAAAAAAAGGTTGAGGAAGATTTCTGTTTAAATTTAACAAAAAATGCATCAATTTTATGATTTGGGTCCGTTCGTCTGAATTCAATTTATGCTAATGTCCTTATGTGAGTATTTCACGATCACTGTTTCACTTATTTTATGGCCCAAACCTTTGTTAAAAAAGTATTCTGTTTTTTTTAATACTTTTTTCAGGATATCAATGCAACCTTTTTTTAGACACAAAATACACATTAAATATTTACAGTGTGGAAAAGCACACACTATAAAATAAAATACAAAAAAAGGATTTCGTTGTCATACAGTTCAAGGTTGTCCGAATATAAAATTAGGCTTTAAAAGCTTAATGTTTATTTCTTTTCTTTTCTTTTCTTCTTTTCATGCATTTCATTTTAAATGTAAAGATAAAGAAAAAGATAGTTTTAAATCATTTCATGATATACTTTGTAAGAAAACGAGATTAAAGAAAACTGGGAAAGAAAAAAATGATTGTAATATGTCTACAAAGTTATCACGTTTAAAAGAAATCACTTTAAATGGTTAGAAATTTATTTTAATTTAAGGAAAAATGGTGTGATGTAAGCTCATTTGACACATTTGTGTGAAAATACTCATATAAAATATTAATTGAAAAAAAAAACCTTTAAAAAACATGAAATGTGTTGACATGACCGTTACTTAATATTTAAAAAAAAATGGCACAAAGGACCAATTTAGATTTTTTTTGTTTTAACGGAAGGAAGTAATTAAGCTTTTTGCTTATTCTGTTTTATATTTAACCGGAAACAGGCACACAGCTGACATGTGATTTAAATGCTATGTGACATGGCTCGCAAGAATGTTAACCTCTCACATGTTTTGTAAGCGAAAAAAAAGCCTTTTTTAATCACCTTTGATTGTTCAGACAAATTTTTCCTCATTTTATATGAATTTAACTCGTAAAGTTTTTCAACAAAAAATCTCCAGAGAGAAATCATAAGTTCACTTCAAAATTCAAAATAATCCTTCTCAAAAGAACAAATTTGAAATGCCTTTTAAAATAAAAATACGTGTCATGTCAACTTGAATGAAAGAAAAATTTTCATTTCAATTTATTTGACTCACGTTATTTTTGTGTTATCCATCATAGTATACGGAAGTTATCGCACGAAGTAAGGAAGTCCTATATTATAAGTTTAAGATACAGAAATACAAGTGAGACAGTGTGTTTCATTCAAAAAATAATGACTCTAAAAATAGTTTCATATGAAATTTAATCAACTCACATTTACATTGGACATGCAAAATATTATGACTGAAATGCGTTTCAAATAATAATAATTTCAGTATTTTACATTCAATTTTCTCATGTGTCACAATGAAATAAAATCATAAGGCATTTATCTTAGCTGTGCCTTTTCTTTTTAAGGGAATATTTGTTTTGACATCATCATAAAATAAATTAAATCAAATAATAATAAATCAAAAATAATATGCCTGATTTGAATTGAATTTGAAGTCTCCTATAAATACAAAATTGATGTTTTTTTGTTGTGTATTGTATGAAATTTTATTATAAGGACTTTAATGAAATATTTTGAAATAGGCATCATAATCTTTTTTTTATGCTATACATAATAATAATAAAATAAGACAAATCGTTTCATGTATCTTTTTATTATCATCATCATCATTTTTAAGCATTATTCGGCATTTTATTGGGCGTAGTTGCAGGGTACGACTTTTATTCTATTTGAATGAAATTTAATGGATCCTGAGTGAGACGAAATACATTTTTGATATAATTTATCATGATTTTTTTCTTTTTGAGGCTGCACTTAATTTGAGGAAATTATTTTTTAATTTTAATTTTGTGTGCTGAAAGGTGAATTGTAATAAAAATTTAATCTAACACACTTTTCAGTTCAAATTAGAACAAATTTTAGCTTGAAATGAAACTAAATGAAGTTATGCTTCAGCGGATTAAATTTATTGCACTTTTTTTAATAATTATAAAATATTACAGTGAAATGAATCTCATGAGCACATAATTAAAAAATTTACCCTCACACGCACATACAAAAGATAACGAAATGAGTTTATGATAACGTTCATTTAAAATTAAAATGAAAAAAAATCATTTTTCACAATATTCTTGTACAAGTTTCTTGTATTAAAATAATGAATGCAAATAAATTTCTATCGCAATCTTCATTGAAATTCAACTGTAATGCTTGGTAAATTCCATATTTCACAGAAATAAGCTCAAACTGAATACATATGAATGATAATTTATTAAAGATTCTTGACCATTGAATTTTATCAAGTATTCAGAAGTGGGTCAATTACATTTTACATCATATGTGTGATTGTGTGCCGTTTTCATATAAAAAGGAATCAAAGCAAAGGATGGTATAGGTACTTCCTTCCTATTCTTTATCTTGTCTTTACATATTTAAATGTGTGTATGAATTTTGAAGCTCTCTAGGCGTGTAATTTTCCAACATTTCTTTTGTGTAATCATAATAATAAATTGTATTGAATATTATTACATTCATGATGGATAAAAAGTTATTTTTACCTAGAATAATGAGAGATATTTTGTTGTTTATCAATGAAAGACAATTACATGAAATATTTATACAATCAATATTAAAACAAGTAAACACACATTCAGCACGCTACCAATTTAAGTGACCACGTACTATTTTTTTCAAAATTTGCCAAAAATGCAATTAAATTTTACCCTTTACAATGTCCTCTTATCAAGAAACCCAGGATCTGGTTGTCTGGATGAATCTTTTAGCACTGCGGGCATCATTCGCATAGTGCATGAACATTGAATGGATTGAATTTAATATTAAAATCCATGCAATTTCGGGAAACTCAGTGGGTGGTATATCTTCAATAGATCATATATTTGAAATGAAAAAAATAAATATCAGCGTATATGAAGTGTATTTGTTTAGCAAAAACATCAATTGCTTTGAAATTTTCAATTATTTTGTTAAACAAATACTGTTCTTGTTTATCTTGTTTTGAGTACACTCATTGAAATTTCGTGGAATTTAAGGCATTTTTTTTTTTGGATTTCGAGTTGATGATAAACAAAAAATTGAGTCATGGAATGAATTTTCGGAATGTAGTTCAATTTTATTGATGTTATTTCATTGTAAAAACGAATTGAATTTTTGGCTATAGAAAAAAATGATTCAAAATCGACAAAAACAAGTAAAACAATGTTTTACATTGGTCATCTCTCATAATTTTACACTTTCAAACACTAACGAATATCAGGAAAACACACAAATATCAATAAGTAAAAAGAATGTAACGAATTTCATACCAAAAATAGTGTAACTATTCATCATTCTCATGTAGTTTACATCTAAAAGATAAATAAAAAAAAGTTCAACCTTTTCAGAACTGAACCTTTTACACACAAAAAATTTATATATCATAAATCATGAATTAAAATAATTTATTCAAGTAAAATAAAAAAATATGAAGTTGGAAATTTTACGATATAGTTTATTTTTCCTTTAAAATGAGGGTTTGTGCAAATAATACTAACAATATAATGAATGATTTATAACAAGATGCTTGAATACAGATGACAGATAAATATAAAAAAATCAGTTTCATATAAAAATAAAAAATAATGTATGAAAAATGCTCTGATGAAAATAATAATAATTTCATTTAAAATCAATAATTGATTTATTAAATTGTGTATAAAGGAGGGAAAAAATGTATTAAATTATAAATGATAATCAGAGAGTGAATTATTTTATATGAATTATTGAACTACATGTGTTGAGACAAGCAACGATTGAATTAAAATTAAATTAAAATTGTTTCAAAATGAATGGACCTTATAATGCAATTGAAATGGAAATTTTAGATAATCCAGGGTATGAAACAGAAGGAACTGACGGTAAGTTGTTTTAATATAAAGAAATTTCATTCATTTTATGTTTTATTTTTTTTTAAAAAAAAAAGTTCTTAACTTATTTCCCGTAATTAAAATTTTTAATTGAATTTCCTTTAAATTCATTTCAACTTAATTCTGATGAAAGGAAATTCAATTCATATATTATTTTTTTTTGTACTTGGTAATTTTAATGAAGAAAACAGAAAATAATCTATTTTTATACCACACATGCCTTGAAGGCAATTCATTACATAACCAAAACATTTTTTTGTAAATGAAAATCGATTTAACGCGTACATTTAATGAAACAAAAAAGGAAATAATAAGAAAACATCAAAATATGAGTTCAAAAGAACAAATTAGAATTATAGCAAAGTGTAACTAAATGGATTAAAAGGTCAATTGTACAATTGATTTTTCTTTATTTTTTTTGTATTTATTTGAATATTATTAATAAGATTGAATTTAATTCCAGTCAAGTACAACATTAAATTTAGGTTAGCTATAATGTAATATTTCATTCATAATCAGGTAATAATTGCTTTGAACACGCAAATTACAGAAAAGTAACTGCCCATTCCATTTAACGATATATCATGGATGATGTTCAATTTAATTTGATTTAGTGTGTATAAGTGAAATAATGAGATTTGAAATTAGTTTAAGATGAAATTGTTGTAAGATTTTAATTTAAATTCAAATACTTCGATTCAAATTGAATAAGTGTGTTCTTACAGAAATGCAGGTGAAGGTTTAAGGGATTGAATCAAAATCTTGTTTAGAAGTTTTTTTGCAATATTTTTTTCATTTATAAGTTATTCAAATATCTATTCAAATATAAGTGTGTTTCAATGAATTTCAATGAATTTCGATGAAAAATGAACTACTGTAAATATTTTTAGCGTCTGTCTTTACATCGACTGTTAGATAACTGAGAAATATTATTTTTTTAAATTTATTCGACGAAAATGCGCTTTAGTGATCATTTTCCATTTAAATTTATTTTTCTTTTTTGATAAAATTTCAATTTATTTACATATTTATATATATTTTTTTCTTCTTCTCTTTACTTACAGGTAAGCACCTCATCCAAATAATATCTTGCATTTGTATTTACAAATTCATCTACTGAATTACGTCTGTTACTCGGTTTGATATTTAAATTTTATATTTTTATCATAAAATAAGCATGCAAGGTAAGAAATGACAAAAAAAAACTGTAAAATTGAAAATGTTTCGTTCATATTTATTTCTTTATTTTGTGCAAAAATTCAAGAAAAAAATACAATTTATTTGAAAAGTTTTTCGTCCTTGTACATAGTGTGTAATCTTACTCAAGGATGCAAACAGCAAATAGCAAACAACTTACTGAGCATCAAGTTTTCTTGTTTAAATAAAATATTTGTTGTGATTTTTTGTTCTGTAAGTTTTTTGAGACTTATTTCTTTCCTGTTTTCTCTGTCATTTACTTTGAGCGAACTGGAATGCTGCTGTGTTTCATCTACTTATACACAATGATTTATGGTGACACTTTGAACAAAAAACTGAAATCTTTTTAAGAGTAAAAATTATTATAGTTGAGTTTGTATAAAAAGCTTTTTTTTTTAGTAAAATTAGCAGCTAAAAATGAGTGAAAATGCATTAAAATTTTCTTAAATCAATTTTATATGATACCAATGACGCCATTCAAATTATTGGTGCATTTTAATCAGATCTCGCAAAACCATACATTGAGAGTAAGCACTTTGGCACAAAGCCCCAAATCGTTCCAAGCTCAAATCATGAAAGTGTCCTGATGAAAATGTCCATTTAACATTTTTCATATTCATCAATAAAAGTATCAATTTTCGATTTTCAATTGACATGTCATACCATGGCAAATTATAGACTGCATCAGCGATGTTATCAACCTGGAAATGTTTTAAAATTTTACTTGCATTTATTTTTTCAAGAAATCAATTTAAATATTTACTTGATCATTAATTTTATCGATGGTATAACAAAATATAAAAGCATATGTTACAAGACTGATGATTGCAAAAGCCATGATGTAATTAGATTTTTGAACTAAAATTACAAGACCACTTATGATGAGTGATAAGTGAGCATCAATTTCCCATTGCAAAAATATAATTGTTTTTTGGTTGGCCCATTGACGAAAAACAGCATTTGATCGACAATATTTTTCAACAAGATCCTTTACAAAACTTTCAATTTTCACTGTTTTAGGATTATCAGCTTCTGCTATTTTGATTCGAACGGCTTCCAAATAATCAGCAAGAACGTCCAAATATATGTAAAAATGAAATCCGATTATACCAAACATTGCCATGCCTAGAATTGACACTACTGCAGATGGAATAACTCCACAAATTTGTATCGTAACGGTAAGTAAATAGACAAAAATATTATTTTCAACTGGTAAATAAAATGGCAACGGTGGCTTAAAATTTTGGTAGTTAGTTGTAAATAATTGAGTAAAAATAGGGATAAAGACCATTAAGATATTAACCAAATTTGTGATTACACCAAATTTAATAATCTTGTACAACTTGTTTAAGCAATCATTCAATTTGTTTTTGGCTTTGACAGCAAAAATTTCATCATAAGTATCATTGTGAATGCTCCTACACCACTGAAAAACTTCCATTAAACCATTGCGATGATACCAAGTAGAAAAAGTTTCGTAGTAAACTGACATCATTATGAAGGATGATGCAGTTCCAAAAGTTCTCACAGTAAAATCATGATTGGGATTTAGTGCTGTTGAAAATATCAAAGTTGCCAGTAAAATTGTTGACACACAATTAAATTTTTGAAGTTTCGTTTTAGGATCCATTGAAGGTCGATCAGATGAAAGTTTGAATATGAAGGTTACTTTATCCAAACGGATTAAAATGTCCCAAATATCATTAAAGTTCCGATCCATGATAATAAGTCAACTGAATTGAAAATTGCAAATCTTGTTCTTTTATACTTTTTAAATAAAATAGGTCATGTTAAGGTTTTTTTCTTACCATTTTTATATACAAGAAAAAAAAACATTTAATATAATTTCTTATTGAATTGTTTATTGTCAAGAGTTGTCATGTCAGGAATCTTCAAAGGATAAGTTTTGAATAATTTACAGAAAAAAAAAATCGTTACATATAATGATCCAATTAATACAAGAAAATTTCTAGATTTCTTTTAAGAAATAGGGGGAAAAATAATGACATAATGAGAAAAAATGGCACTGTTGATAAATTTTTGATTCGATAATTGCAGGTTGTTAGAAAAAGAAACATGTTGAATGTCAAGGACAACTCAAAAATGTCAAACTAAGACTAAATTTTAAGATGCTTTTAAATATTGATTGATTTGGCATAAAAACAATTGATGAACCTCATTTTTTCTTTTCAATATACACCATGACTTTTTTAATATGAGAAAGCAAAATAACAATTTTGAAAAAAGTTTTACTTTCATTTTAAATTACTGCCATTAAAAAAAACACCTTTGCATAAAATAATTATAGTACTAAAGTCATTGCTGTAAATTTATCGTACTTCAAACTATTCATAAAACTTTTTAATTGAAAATTATAAATTGATTCTGTAATTAGCTTGAAGGTATATAAATTGGTGCAAGTAATTCACTTTTACCATCAGTATTCATTCAAAAGTGCAACAAAATGAATCAACTAAAATCCAAATTCAATCGTCCAATCATTACAACATGGGCAAAGAAAAGTAACAAAAAAATTGTATCAGTTTATGAAGATTTAACTGAATCTTATCAAGATTTCATTCGAATTGCATGTATTTTTCAAATGAAAATTGTTGGACACAATGTCTTGGAACCGAAATTCCGCTGGAATATCATGACAGTGCTTGTTTGGACTGATATTTTCATTTATCTGATTGTAAATGGAATTGATATTTGGATATTTTGGGGTAACATACAATCATTGTGTTACTGCCTTGTCACATATGGCTTTGGATTCACTGGATTGATTCGTGTAATTAATGCCGTTAACTTGTCAGATATGTATTATGCAGGTGTTCAAAAAATCTATGCATTTGCTGAGATGTTTGATCGGAATTCGGACATTGATGAAATTAATTTGTACAAAAAATATGGCAAATGGTGTAAAACAACTGGAATTATAAGTACATTAGGATTCACTACATCGATGATCCTGCTCTTTTTATATCCAGGCATCATTTATTGTATAAATGGAGAAAAAACGTTACCATATGGTTTCATTATACCTGGAATAAGTTACATTTCTAATCCTGGATACGCTTTCAATGTAATTTTTCAGAGCATACAAACATTATTCGTTTTAGTTGGATTTATGCTGATTTTACACATGTTTTTCTTATTTGTCATGAATGCTTGCTTTCAAGTTGACCTGATCATACTCAAATTACAAAAGTTAGATCATCAGATTGTGGAAAATGTTGCATTTGAGCAAAATTTGATAAATATCATCAAACTATATCAAAATTTTATCGTATTTATGGGTGAAATTGAGAAAATGTTTCGTGTTTCAATTTTGGTTGATTTTGCTTGTTTCACAATTCAAAATGTGATTACTTTGTATGTGTTGGTTGGCCAAACATGGATTTGTGGATACATTTTTGAAATTATGATATTTATTTTACTTCTCATTCCAAGTGTTTTTGGAACGATGATTGAAGCAAAAAATGACCGATTGGTCAATGAAATTTATGCAATTTCATGGCATTTACTGAAGCCGAAGGAAAGGAAAAATTTGAGGTTTTTCTTGGAGTCAGCTCAAAATGCAAAGATGTTGAGTTGTGGTGGATTTATGCCATTAAATATGGTTTTATTTCAAAAGACCTACAATCGCATTTACACTTATTTGATGTTCATCAAAGATACAAATGCATAAATTGAATTCAAATGAGAAAATTTTTAGTCGAATATAGTTTCGATGTCTATTTAATCAATAATAATGCACCTTTACTGATGTGGTCGATCACCATTAAATTCAAATAAAAAAGTAGAAACACAATTTTGATTTGTTCTTATTTGACATTTCCCAGCTTTTGATGCCATTTAGTCATAGATCATTTCCTGTGGTTACTTAAAAAAGTTTAGAATGTTTGTCATCATCATCATTATGATAAATATTTGAATGAAATTGCATTTTTGACTGCAGATGATAGCTTTTTTCATTATTATATTTAATTGTATACAATGAAAATCATATAAAATATTGTTCAGAAATAATTTGACCTAGTTATATTTGGTTCACAAAACGCCTCCCTATGTATTTTGAACTAAATATGAGATATATTCGTTGTTCAAAACTAATAATGCATTCGCTTTGTCTGATTTCTAGTACAAACACACACACACACACAAATATACACATTTCCATTTAAACTATGAAAATTATGTTATGCCTGCACATTATGTCGCATAAATTTAACGCTTGAATTGAACTAAATTGAAATATAGAGATATGAGATTCGAGAACAATTCATTTCGGGATAATAGTTATGTTTGTGTCTGTAGGCACGTCTATATGTCAATTTAAATGTGATATTGTGTGAAAAAATTATATCAGTGTGGTTGTGTGTGTGTAAAATTTGCATGGTTTTGGCATCTCGTCTGTCAAATGCATTTTTAACATCAATTTTCCGCGACAAATTTATTGAAACCCTATAATAATCATTATATGAGTGTTATCAATTTAATCAATGATTGACACATGGTTAAAAAATTTTAAGCATGAATAAGCATTTTATGGGAGAGGGATATACGACAAAATTAAAATACATCCAAAAGTGAGAATATTGTTAATTGTGATCCGCATCACTTTTCATTAACTGGGACACTCAATTATAGAGACAAAATTTTCAGGTGAACCCTGACAAATTTTACCTTTTTCTATGGCTTTCATTACCTTTGCTTGATTAATTCTTATCGTACTGTTAAATGATGTTCATTAATAAGCTCAGTTATCTCAAATTAAAATAATACGAAAAAAAATCGTTTTACATTTTTTTCAGGCCACTTAAGACCTTCAATTTCGTTTTTTTTTTTGATAAGCAATAATCATATTATTGAAATTATTCACTCATACAATAAAAATTTCTTTCAGCTGCGGTTTAAGTTTATATCGAAATTCTGTTTGATCAATAATAACGCACCCATAAAAGTGAAAACATTGTTATGTAAAAAAAAATAATAAAAATACAATCAAGTTAATAAATTTATCTTTTTTTATTTTTTCTTTCATTTTGCTTTTATATGATAAAGTATAGAAAAAATAACTAATATTATTATATGGCTGAATCAAGGACATCAAATTTACACAAAAATACTTTTTCATATTCATTAATCACGTAATGAAGAATGACGACGCGTACCTGTCATATTTTTAGATGAAAAGTGTAAAGAAATTTTCTTCTTCAATAGTCAAACATTCCACGTCAGATAAAAAAAGAGATGAAAGTAAGAAAAATATTCAAAAGATAAACACACATAAAAGAAAAACATGTTTGGTTAGGAAGTCATAACCAAATTCTCAGACTAACACACACACACATTGTTATGTGTCATCATTTCTTGTTCTTTTCAACTTCTTATTCACACCTGTCATATATTACCTGATATTGGCTTTTATAGCATGACTGAAACTGTTTATTTTTTCATTTTATAATCAAAATATGTGTGTTGTGACAACGATGATAAAAAATTGGACGACAACACATGAATAGGAATTTTTTCAGTTTTTAAATAAATAATGCATTGAACGGTGTAATAAATAAAGTTTATCTTAAATTAAATTTAAATAAAAACAAAAACTTTTGTTGACACGATGACATTGAGTCAAATTAATCACATTTAAATTCAGGAATATCCAAATCAAATTATCATAAGCTTTATTAAAATGTCACATTTTCTGAAATTTACCGATGTCAAAACATAATAAACAAATAAAATAAAAACTATCAGTAACTTTAATAATAACAAGAATGATCAAAATAATGGAGGCGCCAGGCTGTCTACAAATTACTCTCAAAATAATATTCTGTGACATGTACAAAATGTTTAAATTACATTTGAGTTCTTCCTACAACTACTATCGAATCCTAAACTATAGCAAAAAATAATATTTAACTTGACCTAAATCATGTTAATCCTATAAGGGAAGTTTGGCGCCTCTACAGCTTTAAATAGGTCGGTGCTGTGTTTAACAAGATGTTAAAATGTTTGAGGTACAAAAAAAAATAATAAACTTAAAACATTTGTAATAAGAGTAAAAAATGATTGTATTGTATTAAAGATAAGACGATCAACTGACTAAGATGAAAAAAATTTCAATGTAAAAAAAAATTATGAAAATATTAAGTTTTATTTTATGTGACATTTCGAATATCGTTTAATATATGGTTTAACTTACACACATACATGTTTCTTTAACGAAGCATATTTTTTAACCACATTGGGCTTCCTGACACATTTTGTAATCCTTGCATATTTCAGCTTGTTATCAAAACACAGAGACACATAAAAAAGGTTTAAAAACAGAAAGAAACAATGAAAGGATAAAAAAATTTGGCAAGTAATGTTATAGCAATTGTGCCAAAATATTTTTTTTTGCTATCAAAATAGGATGAAAAATAGAGGAAAAACAACACAATGTCTACTCACTTCGAATGTAAAACATTAACGATAATAAAATTTATGTAATAAATGTTTTCACTTCTCACAGCTACCTTCATAAATGATATTTATTGGAAGACAATCCGAATTTTATAGATAATCTGAAATTTTTTAAGAGTGAATTTCAAAAAAACGCTCGAAGGACCCATTTAATCGATAATTTTTTTCTCATGAAATTTGTCAAGTACCCGATTACTAGGAATGATCCTTAGCTAGGTCTCACTCAGATGGATCTAAGCCTCTTTTATAGCACATATTTTTTGACATGAAGCCAAAACAAGCAAACTCAGCTTCCTTATTTAAGTATCCAATCAATTATAGTAAGAAGCGAGATATGTTAGGGCATAGAAGGTTCAGCCCCACACAACATTTTTCGAGAAATTGAAGTATCTGAAGGTGGCTTGTTTCTTGTTCAAATTGTATTGTTATAAATAAATTACTCATGGTATTTCTCTTCAAAGAGAATTAAATTTTAAACACAATTTACCTCATTCAGTGTTATTTACATTAATTATTTTTAATCCGAGATTAAATTTCGTGTAAGTTCCTTTCAACCATTAACATTAAATATTCAAATGAACATCCTTTAAACTCGGTTATTATTAGAAATTTATACAGATATTAGCACTAAAATTACATCATCATGGCATCACACTATTTTGAAATTTTGAATAGATTTCATTCATTTACTAATTCATGACATGAATGAAAAACGATGTGATCTGAGGACTTGGCATCTTACGTCACATTTTACAGTCCTTTAATTGGCATTTGGATGGTTAAATTTTTTGCTTGCCACTTAATTTTGTTCCTTTTTTATCAGTTTTGAAAGGACCTCAACATCATATTTCATTTAATATTCATCAAAAATTTTACCATTATAATGAAAAGCGGAAGCATAAAAATTATTTTTTTAATTTATTTAAATATTACTTTGCATACAATGCATGTTACAATGTCATACAATCAGATTATGAATAAAAATTTTAAAACTGTCCATAATATATTTTCAACAATATACTTAGCTTAAATTGTTAAACAGATTGCTATTTGTTGTCAGCTTCTTTTTTTTTGATCCCAATTCCATGCATTACATTTCACATAAAATAAAAATAGTTTTATAATAAAAAATTGCTATAAAAATGTTGACAAAAAAAAACACATTAAAAATTAATCTTTGAGTGACATTTAAAAAAAAATATGATTATATATGGGAAATATAACGATCTTTTATAAAAAAAAATAAAATATAAAATATAATAACAGCTTATCAAAAGGAATTCTGCAACATTTTTATTATTAAATAAATGTTGTTCAAACTCTCAAGTGCATATTATTTGCCAAAAGCTTAAAACCAATATTATTTTCATCATATTTCCGATATATGATACAAAAATACATCTATAACATAGCACAAGTTGATAGAAAATTATAGGATACATATAAAATTGTAACGATATTATTATGTGAAATACCATTGAGACAATCTCTTGCACATATTCAAGGGACGTGTCAAATATAGTGTGAAAAATATAAATTTACAGTGATATCACATTAAGAATTTACCCATAACAATTTGTTCTGATATTTTAAGGGATTAGAATCTTATAACATGATAGAAAATAATTATTATTATTGGTGCATTATTCGAGAGATCACACTGTAAGACAAGGAATAACAGACGAGATGACACATATAAAATATAAATTTTCATTTGTCTGAAAAAGGAAAATATTATGATTAGAGTGTTTGAAATATTTAAACATAATAACACGAAATCTATTAAAATCGATGATAGGAATAACAGCATGCACTTTATTGATAAAATATAATGATAGAAAAATAAATTGATGTATATTTTTTGCATCGGTGATCAAATGCATCAAAGTTAAAAAGTTTTACATTGAAATTGTTTTTTTTTTATTTAAATATTCTGTCAGGAACTTTCATGACTATTCGTCTTACACAGAAAGAATATAAAAGGATTAAATTTTTTCCTGATTAGGGAATTTTTTGTGTGTACATGGAAAATCATTCAAAATTAGACCTGAAATCAAGTGAAATTTAACTCAAAGAACTCTCAAAATGCTCTTTAATCTAAAAAAAATCATATGGCTGTTCAAATATGTTCATACAAATGTGAATTTTGTTTGAAAAATGTCGAAAGCCAAGAAGTCATACATTAAAAATGATTTTTTTTTTTTGTCTTAAATTACACTGAAAATTACTAGACAAACAAACGTATTTTCTTTTACTCAGCTATTCCATTAATAAAAAAAATAAAAATAATTCAAACAATGCAAACATAAAATATAGGACATTCAAAAGTTGCAAGTTCTCATCATACACACATATTGCACAACGTTGCTATGTATATTTGTAATTTACGTTATGACATTGTGCGGGACAACCGACTGAATTCTCTGTTATCTATCTACTTATTGTCTAGGAAACATAACAGAGACCAGACCGTTCTCAATTTTAATCCTGTGTGCACAATTTTATTTTGATGAAATTTCTGTTGAGAGAAAAATAATTCTTTGCGCAGCATCTTCATATGAAAAAAAATAAAACAGGAGAGAAATACTAGCTGTAGTAAAATTAAATGGGTTTCCAAAATATATGTGTGTTTTTTATCCTCAAATTATACAAGGAATCCTTGTTTTCAAGTTGTGATAGTTAACCATATGATCGATGAGAATGTGTGTGTAAGAGAAACATTGGAAGCTTTTCTATCACACTCTTTTGAGTCATAAGCTTTTTCTTTGTACAAATCTGAAAAAAAACATATGATTGTATTTATACATATTTAATCGTATTTGAGAGAATTCAATGATGATTTTGATGATGAAATTCAGTCATTACTAAAATCAGATGTGTTCTCCCTGATAATCTACGTGAATTGTGTATGAGAGTAAAACATTTTTTAAAAGTAGGACACTAACAAAGTTCATGCAGACATACCTAAATGAAAAGATTGTTAGCCCGGGATGGTGGTGTATCCGTGCCATTTCATTCACTCAACTTCCACATACATAAAGGCATCTTTTTCAATTTTGGATGCTGCGCGTCTATCAGTATCCATCAGCATGCGCTCTATATTTCATTTATCATCATATTTGTACTAAAGCTTTTTCACATCACCTAGTTTTGTGTTGTGTCATGTACGTGGAAAATCATGAAAATAACACGGGGTGTGATGAGACAGAGGTAAGAAGAGAATCAACTTTACCTTTGACAACATACAATTCTTAAACCCCTAGCACTGTTCAGTTGGAGCACTGACGTCACAAAGAGTGAATCCTAGAAAAACAGCAGCAGAGTAATTCTGCTGTGTTCTTGTCTGTATGTGTTGTGAATGGTGAAATTTAAAATTAAAATTAATTTCCAAAAATAATAGTAAAAAGTAAAGAAATAATTTGAAATAATTATAAAAAAAAAATCACCAAATAAATAATTGAAACTTACAAAATTGCTTCACCATTCACTTAACGAATTACGGAAGATAATCAAAATTATCATAAATCTAGGTTCTTGTCACATTAAAAAAATATGCAAAAATGAAAAAATAAGAAAGAAAAACAAAACAAAACAATGCGGATGTTGTAAACTTAAAATCCAGTGAATTTACAAAATCCCAAGTGAATTTTGAACCCTTATCCCGGTCAGAAACGCAAGTTTACAGTGATAGAAAAAGACCAGACATTGAAATTAATAAACATAAAAGTGTGTGCGAAATTCTGACAAATAAAAAATACTAGAGAAAAATATTCCATAATAAAAAGGAATTTATCAGTGATACATTTGCGGAAAATCAATAATGTGTATGTGTTATATTTGTGAATAATAGACACAAATATTAAACTCTCTTAACTATTTTGAGATAAATTTCTTCATAATACAAGAGTAAATACAATAAAATACGTATTTTATCCTAAAATTAAACGTCAAATACGAAAAAGGTATAAATTAAATATATTTTTATTTTGAAATTTAATTAGATTTTAAATCAAAATTTTTTCCGTCGCATTTTAATTTCAATATTTACTGTCATTTACAGAAAGTTATTTTTTTTCCAAGACGAAATGAAGATTAATTTGAAATAATTTAATAAACACAAGAAAAAATATACAAGTACATGAAAGTAAGGATGAAAAATAGCAGGAATTTATTATTAAAAAATATTTCAATAAACTCTTATCAAAGTAAATTTTACCTCATTTTGAGATGAGAAATTACTGGCTTAAAACAGTTTTACGTTACGTTTCAGTTAAATTGAAGAGCTGAACTGGATTATTTATTAATATATTTCAAAGTTGTTAGTTAGTTGTTGAATGATAATTTTGAATGTTATAAAGTGACAAAATTTTATTTAATGAACAGATGAGACAGCTATTAAAAAAAATATAAATGAATTCCAGGTAAAAGGACATGACATTGATATTTTTTTTTTGTTAAACTGTCACAACGAGCCACATGCTTAAAAGTACCTCTCACAATGAACTTAAATTTTGTCTTAATTTCAGGTCCAAACATCCTTTTTTCGAATACCGATGAGTTTAATGGGGCTCATATCCAAAAAATCGAGACTACCCTGGTTAAAATTTTATTAAATGGAATTCCTTTCATTAAAAAATAAAATCGTTGAAAAGTATTGTAGGTGTGGACGTTATTTAATCAAAATCTCATTAAATGAGTTTGCCTTAATCAGTTGCCTTTAATTTGAAAGCATATTCAAGCCAGATATGGTAAATTAGGCGTTTTTTATATGAGCTGCAGATTTGCTCGTTACAAATTTGAAATTTCATAAATTAATAAGATTAATCACAGATTCAGTGATAGTCATTTGCATGAGACATCTGCCTTTTTATCCATTTTTTTCATTTTTGAAATTCAAATATTTTCATAACAATTGAAAAAAAATTCATATATCTTTTTTTTCCATTTCATATAAACACGAATGTGCATAATTATTGTAATCAACGTATTCTCGTATTTTCCTATGCAAGCTAGCAAAAGATAATAAAAATAAAAAATATGTTGATGCAAAAAACACACACACAATTTAAATGTTTATGCAAGTATTTGTCTTTCTCTCATAAGATGAATGTATAACAAAAAGTTTTCATTTTTTTTTATTATGATCACATGCAAGTTTTCATTGCATTTATACATGACTCAGATATGTAACGGAAATATGCAACCCATTTAGGGATGATATGAAAAAAGTTTTGTTCATTCAATGGAAGAACAAAATCTGTATGATTACGAAGATAAAATGTGGCAATTACGTGATTTGAATTAATTTTAAGTTCTATTTTTTTTGTCTCTGCATTTAAATGAAACAGTTGCAGCAATTACTTTTATAACTTTTTTTTTTGCTTAAATTAACATGTTTCTTCTTGAACATTTCATGCATTTTTCATGGAACATACTCCTTGATAAGGAGGGCGTTTCTCTAGAGATTGATTAATTATGAGTGTGTGCCTGTGAGACCTCCGCCAAATTTAAAATTGAGGAAAAAAAGGATTTTTTGATGTCATCGCAGGCAAGAGAATTCGCCTTCCTGCATACTGTGAAAAAGAAAATAACAAAAAAGTGTAGCCTGGAGCAATAAAAACTAATAAAACTCCTATAAAATTTCCTGTGTGAACGCATAAAAGATTTATGAACAAATTTTTACGATGCCAAACATTTATTTGTTTTACTTTGTACCTTTTATTCACATGACCCACTTTACTTTTGCTCGAATATCCCTAAAAATTGAAACATTAACTAAGTAAACGTATTTCACGGTAAATTGAACAGACATCATTGAGAGCATGTGTAAATCCTTAGTTTGATTTCTGGGGTGACAATTCAATAAGAAAAAAACCTTGCACTGAAATTGAAACACACAAATCGAGACATTCCTTCTTCAAACTTAATGTGAATTATTAATCTAAATTACGGTCTAATGTCACATATTGTACACATTGAAGTCCATCGGGTAAAATAATTTCAACAAAATGTCAGCCAAAAATATTTTACAATAAAAAAATTTACCTTAATATAATTTATCGGATTTAAAGGTTTCTTAAAAATAATACACAATGATTTCAAATCTAAAAAAAATTTAGTTGTTCTTGTTCAAAAACCTTTCCGATAGATTTATTATGAATATGTCAGTTACAAGAACAAATCATATTTAAACGCTTTACAAAAGGGTATGAAATGAAAAAGGCTCCAAAATATAGCATGATGACAATTTAAAAATAATCAATTATGCTTTTATTGAAATGAAAATAAAACAATGGAAAAAGGTTTCGTCCCAATTTTCATTTAAACTTCAATTACATATACAAATGAATTGAATTTCATTTGAAATTTTGACAAAAAAAAAACCATTTTGATTTGATTTGAGATTTGAATAAATTCATTCAATTTACTTTAAATACCTAATTAATATATTTTTTTTCTTCGTATTCCATTGTGAGAAGGAATGAAAAATCATTTGAATATAAATTTTAACTCATAATTACTTTATTTTACATTTTTTTGATAAGTAAGTTTAATTTATCTTCCTTTTTTATTAAAAATCTCTTTTTCAATGGAAGCTCGTTTCCTTTTTGTTCTTGTTAAGAAAGAAATTAATTTCATTAAATTTTTTACAATTCATCTTGATTTTTGTTGTAAGATTATCTTTTATCTGGAAATGGTTCTTCAACATAATATGAAAAATTTTATATTAATTAGTTAAAATTAATTACCATGGGGTGACAATCGAAGGAACAGAAATCTATATTACATGGCTCGATTTCTTCAGTTCCAAACATTTGCGATAAAAATTCTCAACGGAAAGTCATTTTTTGATCATGCTCAGAAATCAGAAATTATGATCATGCTCTGATTATTTTACCAATTTGTTCCGAGTTACCCTAAAAAGTCACTTTCAATAGATATTTTTAAGGCATCCTATGCATTAAAAGAGCTAAAACAAATAATATTCAAAAAAATAAGATAAAATTTGACATCTTTTCACACTGATTCAAGTTAATAACAGGCCTATTAATGATAATTTCACTTCTGATAGCCTTGTATATGAATAAATTGAACAAAAAATAATTTCAATGACGTTGATCGTCTTATCTGTCTTAGATTGATTGATAGCTAATCACTTAAAACAACGAAGTTTCAACGACACAACACGAGAATAAAAAAATGATCATCAAAAATTTATTTAAGTGCATTTCTGACCATCTTTGATTGAAATTAGCTAATAACATACATTGAGCAGAATTTTTTTCACAATTCCTCCAATATTTGTCTTATTAATTTTCGAAAATGATTCTTAAACAGATGCTAAGTAGCTAGAATTAGCATATAATTTACAAAAATTGTATCATTTTTGGCATTACATAATCAGAATTATGATTAACATTCGTGTTAAGAACCACTGAAATGTTATCTCACAAAATCTTGCATCATAAACTTGACATTTAAAACGTAGCACGAGACTACAAAAAAAATTACAATGCAATTTCACACAAATATCTCATACATTACAGTTTTTTTCATATCATTTAATAGTAAGAAAAAACAATAATAAATTTAATTTAAAAAAAAAATATTTTCTTACAGCAAATTTAAATGAGTGAATGAATGAATCAAACTTTGTCGTGTAGCTACATCATGAAAAAGTAATTTTCTTGTTGTTTATTAAAATATGTACATTAAATTGTTGTGTACCGAGAAAACAGCTGCTTATAATTACTGTTTTCTATATATGAAATGTGCATTGTACATTAAAATGCATATGTTACACATCACTTAAAAAATATGAATGTATTTGTTATTTTAAAATAAGAAAAATGCTTTGGAGTAAAATATTTTACAAATATTTTCTTTACAACAAGTGTGACATTGTAATCTATAAAAGTGAGATATAAATTTTATTAATCAAATAAGTGGAAAATTAAATTTCAATTTTTTTTCTCATCAATTAACGGTAATTTACTGGAAAATCCTTTCGATTTCAAAGTTACACGATCAGACGAACAAAGTGCTTTTAAATGTGAACTTTTCACGGCTAAATTTTAAAACTCATCATTTAATAAAAAAAAATCATTTAAATTCTAGTTATTACTAGTTAACGATTATTTATGTTTTCACTTAAAACCCAATTTAAATTCAGATGTAAAATGAAATAAAAAATATTGACAACCTCTTTAAGAGATTTAAGATCTTACTTCAAGGAGCCCAACTTTACTTTTCAAATTAAATGTTTAATCAAAACAAAATTTTTTTGATAATATTTAATACCATACTAATTGCTATTTACAATTCAAAAGTGTAAATTTTTACACATATCCAAAATGTTTAAGAGCAATTTTACATTTAAAAGAGATTTTATTTATTCAATTTATTATTAGAAATGTTATTTATGTTTAATGTGCAATTATATTAATATTGACATTGATAGTCAGTCTTTACACTACTTGAGAAAACAAATTGTCTGTTGAAAAACATCTGAGATATTCACAAAAATATTTTTGTGAAAAATTTATATAAAATTCACTGCACAACAGACATTTTTTATTCTCACTCGGACAAGTGATGTGTTGTGTGTTAGGTCATTTTAAATTTATTTTACATTTATTTTGTTTTGTGTATTTACATCACATACAACTTGAAAAAAAATGATAAATGTCAAGATCAAAATCTCACATTGAGAGAAAAAAGTGATACAATTTTCATGTACTTGTATATTTATTTTTGCAAATTGGATCAATTGAAAATTAAATTAAGTTAATTTCAGGAAAAACAATACGAAATCATATAAACATATTGAACACTGAATTGTAATAAGGTTGTGGAGTGTTATGTAATAAAAGTGTCTAGTAATTATTTTACATTTAAATAGAGTGTTTATTGTCAGTTGTTACAGAGATAAATATTGTAATTATTGAGCGTTTAAATTCAAAGAAAAAAAATTATGGGTGAATAAATATTTTCATTGAACATTTAAACGAAAAAAAATATAAAATTTACAACAAATAAATAAATTAAACAAAGAAAATATATCAAAAATAAACAAAAATTGAGAACGAAATATTTGAATTTTTTGGAAAGATGCCGGAAGATAAGAAAGGTGGTGACCCCGAAAAGGCTGGTGCTGAAAAGGCACCAGTTGTAGATGCAACTGCTGCTTCACCAAAAAATGGAAAATCAGGTAAAATTAAATTTTTCATGTCATACAAAAAATTTCAAATAATTAATAATTTGATGAAATAATAAATTTACCACAACATGTATTTTGTTATGAATTATAATAAAAATATTTACATATTCACATATAAATTTAATAACATCTGATAAAATAAAATGAGATATGAATGATTAATTATTGGCAGCCACTTCGAGATATAATTATTAACCACCTATATGATTATGCATTAAAAGTGCTGTTAGGTTTTCAAATAATTATGATTTATGAATAAAGATTACGTATAAAAAGTGGATGCTAGCCAAATAAAAATTAATATTTGATCATCTATTGGCATGAGAGTGGTTGTGATATTAAAAATATCGTTTTAAAATATAAAATGGATTAAATATTTGTATAATGTTTTCATAGGAACTGTAAAATTAACTTTAAA
This sequence comes from Culicoides sonorensis, assembly GCA_900002565.1. NCBI lineage: Eukaryota > Metazoa > Arthropoda > Insecta > Diptera > Ceratopogonidae > Culicoides > Culicoides sonorensis. The sequence continues at coordinate 128,182 of LN483706.1, read as the reverse complement.
TATTCATTTTCCATGAAATTATTTTGTGATTTTTAATGAAATGTCCCTTTCCTATCCCTGTCAATATTAAAGTTTCAAATTCATCGAATTCAAAGAATTTTATATGGAAAAAAATATCCGTCGGATTCAGAAATTGCATCAATTTAGCCTTGATATGGTGAGAAAAACTGCCACCATGAAGAAGTTTAAACAATCAGCAACTAAGAACACGAGCTGTCAATTTAACAGTAATCTAATTCTTAAGGAACAGTCCAATGACATATAATTAAAAACTCATTTTATATCCATTTTCATAATTTTTTACCTAAGGCATCAAAAGTTAAATTTTTTCTCTTTAATAAAAGCTCTTGGTTTTGAAGTGCAAGAAAATTTGTTCTATTTTGTATTCATATCACTAACACTATTTAAAGTCCTTGATACACCAAAAAAAATTTCACGTTTTTTTTATTTTAATTTAACAAAAAAAAAATGTTTTGATACCTGTAAAACAACGATCTACATAAAAAAAGTATAGCCAAAAATATTTCAACAATTTTTTTTTTGTATTTAAAAAAAAAATAAAACTTTATATTATGTGAATCGTGAAAATAAATTTCACATGCCTTGCAGTATAGTAAAAAAATATTAAAAAGCTTTTCCATGCTTAAATTTTATATCATAGAATATTTAAACATGTTCAAATTTTAAAACATTAAACTTTTTTTTATGTTCTTTCAATATCATGCTCACTTGAACAATTATTTTGAATTTATTTCCTTGTCCTTGTTTTTTTTTCTGTGTTCTCAAATTCATACATTTTTAGTTTTTTTTTAGTTTTTCCTGCAATTGGAATCGATGTTACAGCGAATGTGTCGATTTTCATTGAAACCTCCTTCAATTTTAAGTGCCTTCATTTCAACGACAAGAAATGAAATCATTGCACTTGACATGATTTTAATTAAATATTTTTTTTTAAGATGTAATTGATTAAATTTTGTTACATGCTCAGCTTCAACTCTTACCAAATTTTTTCGTCTCCAATAACATTGAAATGGATGAAAGTTGAAAATTATTTTTCCAATTTTATGTTAGAGTGAAAAATGTTATAGTTTAATCAGTTTGAAAAAAAAAATACTGCCACAATAGTTTTAGTGACGCTCAATCGATTCAATTTCTTGTTATTTATGTGTTACTACAATAAAAAAATATACAAAATTCACTATCAAACCATAGTGAAATATAAAAAAAAAATAAATAATTCTTTTCCTGTCGAGATATGATACTTGGTTTTCCTCTTTAGTGTGCCATATCATGTGGGTAAGTTCAACCAGTAATGTTTTTGTATGGATTTGTTCAATAAATATATGTTCTTTGATAGGAGGAAGAAAAAATAACACAAATATTTATGTTATCTGTTTATTGTATCGTAAAAGTATGGAGAAAAAAAAGGATAATATGTGGGAAAGATGATTACAAAAGTTTTATCATTTATTTTTTTGTTGTTTTTACATGCATACATTTAAGTCAAACATAAATGATGATCACAGCAGTTTCATCAAATTTTTCTCATTATACATTTGAGCAGACTAATGTCTCTAAACTTGATATTTTATACTAAGAACAATTAATTTGTGTATCATTTGAAGGATAAAAGTTTTAAATTCATCTTAGATTGGCAGAATTTTTCACATTTCAGATTTGTTACACAATTCATGTTTTTTTTTCATGGATTTATTGGTAATGATTAAGAGGTTTATTCACGTGAAAGCATATCTACTGATACTTGGAATATGCGATCAATGAAACATAAAATAGGAAAAAAAATGAAAAAAAACTACTTGAAAAAATGAAACGATTCAGCAAAATTATGCATAAAACACTTCTATGGGCTCTTGAGCTATGCTGGAATTATAATAAAAATGTGATTTTAACAGAACACGACTAAAAAAATTCAAGCAAATCACTTGACCTACACCTATATAATGATAATTTTTTTGCTGATGAAATAAAGTGAATTCGATTAAATTTTCCAGCAAATTTGGACTCGTGAATCGTTCGTTCACAATCAGGCTTGTATTGAATATTACTAACGGCCCTGGCATTCTGTATGATTTTCTTTAAAATTCACGCTAAATTTAACTTTTACAAGACGATCAACGGCCTTTCTGGCCTTTGTCAGACTGTTCACAATAATGCATCCTCGTCAACCTTTTTGACCTTATTTTTGCTTCAACTACTTGACTCGTTTTAATTATCAACCAAGATTTTTTTTCATTTTCAGTTTCATTTAATATTTACAACTTTTAATTAAACATTTTCTATTTTTATTTATTTTCAGGTAAGCAAACAATCACAGAAAAAACAAAACCAAACACAAATGAAATGAAATGAATTGTGCACAATACAATTTATCCAATCAAGTTCTTGTGAGTGAATTCAATATGGTAATGTAAATATATTCAATAAAATCACATATCACATGTTAAATTATTGTCAATTTTCATTGCATTATTTTTTGAAAAATATTACAAATTTCTGCTAAAATTTATAAAAAATTCAAACTAATGTTTACCTCAAACATTGGGTTTTTCTCATTTTCACTTCATTATTTGAAATATGATCACTGTTTCCTTTTTTTATGCTACATACAGAAAAAAATTAAATTTAATAATTTTGCACAACTTTCAAATACAAATGAAAAAATGAAAGCATTGTAAGTCTGTTACTATAAATAAATAAATAATACCGATTCCTTCAAAAAAAAATTTCCTCTCGTATTTTCGCTCAAAAATGAAATTCAAATAAAATTTAAAAGCTTATAAATATTTTCAATACAAACATTGTAATATCGTTTTACTTATTTTTTACACTTTTATACTTACTGCGAATGATTCAAGGCATTATTTTTATTATTATGTTGATAGTACCTCTGCATTATTATTATCGACGATGATGTTGTTGATGATAATGATGAGAAAAAATAATTCCAAGGATCAAAATATTATTTTTTTTCCTTTTGTTGCTTGTGTATTTTTCTTGTTTGTGTATTTGAGATGTAAAATTTTGGAAGTGTAAAATTTTAAATATTTTTATGGTTAAAGGGGTTTGAAATTGCATGTTACGTTACAAAAGGGTTGAGATTATGAGAAGAATTGTGTTAAAAGTCCCTTTTCTTGAGCTTACTACAAAATTTTTTTATGTGATTCTAAATTTCCTTTAATAAGTGTGTCAAAGTGACCTTAAATTGTAATAAAAAAAAAATTTAAATTTTTACAATGAAATGCACTCCCACACGTCATTTTATGTTACAGAAACCTAATTTCTCTTCTGAAATCGTCCCTTTTTCAATGTAATTTCATATTAATTTGAATCTCATTCATTTTAAACTTTATTTTACTTACTTTTTCATTTGAAAATTCAATAAAATAAATATTTGAACAACTTTTTTAGACACTTAAAAGTATTTCATTTTAATATTAATAATCCCAACCTTACACATTTATAACATGAGCAATAAATATTTAGGTATTATAAGTAAATAATAAACTTTTTCATTTTACCAAAAAAGTTTGTTTAAGAAAATTTGATAAATTATTTTCAAGAGATTTGCTTTTGAGTATTTTTTTTCTTTCTTTTTGTTTGATATTGATTAAATGTGAAACAAAATTTAAAGTAAAAAATAATTACATCCCACATGTATGTCATATAAATGTTGCATAAGTTAGCAAAAATATTTCTACTCGATCTTGATTAATTTTCACCCTCACTGAAATATTTTTTTTTAATTTAACACTCTTATTTTCCTTGTATACAATTATATTAAAAAAAAATATCTTATTTTCTTACTTTTTACATGAAATTTGTCTCTTTTTCTCAAGGATTTTTTTTCTTTATGTCATTTCTTTGAATATTTAAAAGTGTCATAATACTATAATGTACTTAAAAATATTGATCCGATGATGGAAATTTATAACAAGATCTACTTATATACACATACAAATACTTAAATGAGTATAAGTGGAAAAGAAAAATATTTATAACTGTGTCATGTCATCGTTTATGTAACAGCTAACATCAAGTAATGATATGTAGATGTATGAATCTTGACTTAAGTTTATATTTAATGTCAGAATATGCGTGATAGGAAAATTAGAATTTTAACCTTGATGTGTCAGAAACAGGAGTAATGTTTTCTGATGCCGTTTTATTTTTAAAACTAAAATACATTTTTTTTAAAAGAAATCTTGAAATCAAAGTGTGTTGCTAAATGTGAGGGGTATTTTTTTTATTGTATCGATACAACATCCTGCGAAGTGACCCATTAAATAGAGACATTAATTATAAGGTTCTTTTTTTTCTCATTTCATTTCGGTCCTTCTCAACATTTAAATTTTTATCAAGAAGGGAAAAAAAATTATTAACATTGTTGTAATTTAGACAAACGTAATGATGTTGTGTAACTTCCCTTTGTTTGTTGCATTAGTGAAAATTTAATTAATTTTGTAACATTGAATTCAACATTATCAGACCCTTATCACAAAACATGCTGTTTTAAATATTACTTTTAATGAAAATGTTTTGGTTCAAGAAACAAAATGGAAATTATTTTATCATTTTGTGCTACATACCCAAAAAAAAATGTGTACAATTCACTTGACATGGTTTGTCTTATGAGTTGAGAGATTATTGTATTAAATTTAGGATTTACATTATTTCAAAATGATTCACTGTTATAAGGGAAATTCATTTTTATATGGAAACAGATTTGAATTGAGTAAATTTTGCCATGAAATTTAAAATGAAAGTGCATTACAAGTATTTTTTTTTGAATTAAGTTAAAGAAGGAGCAGTGGTGGATTGACCATACGGGCAATGTGGCAAATGTCAGAAGGGCCGCAGTCGATCGTCTTGTAAAAGTAAAGTTTAGTGTGAATTTTAAAATCATACAGAATGCCAGAGCCGTTAGTAATTTTCAATCCGCCCCTGAGAAGGAGGTAGACAAATTGTGAAAATGCTCACAAAAGTGAAATTTTCTTTTAATTTAACTTTCATACCCTTTTATTTATATTTTATAGAAAGAAAATTTCTGATGAACCGGATCCACGTGTTTTGTTCCTTGTATTTTTCTTCATATTGACAAAAATAATCTCGATTTTCTTTGAAATCTGATGGTAAATGGTAAAAATCATGGCACACAAAACAATATTTGACATCATTATTTTTCTCGTAAGTGCAACGGATGTGACAAGTTTAATAATCCCCTTTATTTTCGCGATAAAAAGTTAAGTAGTCTAAATCCACATTATGTTCACACATTCACAGAATGAGACAAATCACCGACAGTGTTTTTCACCGCAAGTCACACACCAAAATACTTCTTTTTAACCATACATCTTTAGCTATAAACCACTAAATTGATATCATTATTAACGGAACAATGTCAAACAAAGTACACAGCATGACATCAAATTTAGACATTACATAAAGATTCTTGATTAATTACTTTGTAAGATCAGAAGGATTTCACATATGTGTAATGTCTTTACGGTTTATTTTTCACTTAATTTTTTTATCATCATTTTTGTGCTGCAAATAAGAGTCTTTTAAAAATATCACACACACACACACACACACATTCATTTATAAAAATATCATTAATACACACTGATCTGAAGTCAAGTAAACGTTGGTTAAAAGTTGGTTTATGTTATAGTGTGTCATCATCAGTTTCATCGTGATATCAGCTTACTAAATGCTTTTAAATATAACATTTGACGTGCACTATCTATTTCATTATATGCATATACATGGAGTGTGCGTGTGTCTGTGTCACTGAAATGCAATATCGTGGTGTCTTTTTCATTTCATTTCACGTGACATTTGAGAGAGAAGCAAAAACTATTTATTTTATACATTCTCATATTATCTTGTAATGATGATGATGAAAACTGTATGATAAAGTTTCTCTGTTTTTGTGTGTATGTGTGTGTGTGTGTGTTATTACATTATAAATGAGATGTGCAATTAAAATTATTACAACATAGTATTCTTAATGATCAAATGGTAAATTACTTTGAAAATGAAGAAGGTGTCTTAATGTGATAAGGTAAAATACAAATAAAATAGAATGTAGGTCAACATTTTATGTAAATAATTTTTCTGGTAATTAACCTTTTACACATTTTCGCTATATCTTTGAATTGGAAATTTAATTTTCAAAGTTTTCAAAGAAAATGCATTAGATTATAAATGATTTTATCTCACCATAAAAGTTTCTATGTCATTTTACGTTTGACATTTAAAAGGTACTTAATTGTGATTATACAAGTTCTATTTGAACATGAGCCTCATTTTCATTGTATCAAAGTTCATATTTTATTTTTTTATTAGAATTTTATGTAAAATTTCCCGATACTCTAGATTTCATGCATTGAATGATATGGATAAAATTATAGGAGAATATTGTTTATGTACATAATTTTAATAAAAATTTTGCACGTTTTGAATACGAAACACAAGCACTTGAGTGCCATTAAGTTTCATCAGTCTACGTTTTTGTTGATCGGCCGATGATTAGAAAATTGTAATACGCAGCAAAATTATCTTCCAAGACACGTTCAATCAATAGACATTTTTAATCAAATATGCGTTGAATGGAAGTGAGATTGGAAGCTTCCTGAAAGCTTCATAAATAAAATTTTCTGTTAATGTGAGAAAAAGTCAACGTTTTGGAAAATTTCGCTATATAATGGATACCGGCGGACGAACTAAATAAGTGCCCACAAAACTCGTTTTTTTTCAATTGGACCAGCAAAAGTGTTTTAATTAATTAAAATAAGTCATCACACTAAAATACTGTCAAATTCTCTTAGTTGGATAAAAATAATTAATTTGTTTACAAATTTAATATCAAAACACTCTTAATCTAGATTAAATATCAATATTTTGTCATAAACTAGCCTAAATAATCAATTAAAATGGTTGGGATCATATTTTGACACATTTATTTAGTGTAATAAAACTTTTATTACTCTTATAAAGTTATAAAACCTTAACCAATTTATTACCATATTCTAATTGATTACACTGCTTTTAACTGTTTTTAATGATTTGTAGAAGGAAAAAAAAGCACACAAAATGCCTTAAGGTCCCATAAAATTAACACAAACTTTGTAATATCTTGTCATGTCGCGATGTTCAATAGTCTGGAACATTTTTTTGACAAATCTTCTTAAAAAATATTTTCTTCAACCAAATATTGAAATAAAACCTTTTCTATTAACCATTTTCAGCGAAACAAAAAATTACAACATAATACTTTTAAGCATAATAACAATAACAATAATTTAATGATCAATATAATTTCTTCTTTTTTTATGTTGACTCGTTGAAATTCTTGGGGAAAAAAAACGAGAATAATGTTAATGAAGTAGAATTAACTTGATTGTACACACTTCAATAAATCGGATAACATTAATTTTCAATAGTATTTATGGGATATAAAATTATCCCACCAGATCCAAATGACAGTCGAGTTGTAATATAAAAACAAAATAAAATAATAATGATACACAAAATGATGATGAAGAAAAATTTATTTTTCTCCTTAGGATGTATATGAAATAAAAGTGAAAAGAAAATAACCTAAAGCAAAAAAAATAAATTATATAAATCATGATTATGATAAAATTGTTCAATATTATTGTCTTAGTTTTGTACGTGATAGACAATTTAACGAATTATAAAAAGATTGATGAAAGTGGAGTTTTTTTATGGTTTTATTTGAATACAATTGATATCAATTTGACCCAAAAAGATAAAAATTTCGGATTTCAAATAAGGATAAAGGTTTTTTGGCCGTTTTAAGGATTGGCAGACCAATTCGTGGGCCCAAATACTGAGCACAGGTCGATAAGCCAATTTAAGGTTAGTTTAAGTTGCACAGGGACACCATCGCTGTTTCATTGGGCCTTATTGTGATGCCTCTATTTCTGTTCGGGCCTTCTAGATCAATAGTAGAAACGTGAGCAAAGCGTTTGTTTTAAAATATAACCTTTTAAAAACAACTTCGACTCAAGATCTTCATAATTCTTCTCAAAATTCAATTTTATGTTATTTGAATATTAAATATTTACTCCATCAAATTATCCTGAAGCACAAATCAAATACAGACAGAAAAAAATGAATAAATAAAGCAATTTAGGAATAAGAAATCAATAGTTGAACAGGAAAGTCCTATTAAACATTTATATGAAGTAAATAATTTTTTCTGATTTTTTTTTTATTAATGATTGTCAACAATCTTCAACAAAAAGCACAAATAAATGATAGATTTCTATAATTTGAAAGTAACACATTGTCAAAAAAGGGACCTCAATAGATATTTTTTTATTGAAATCTGTCAATTTTATTATTATTCATCCGATTTTTTTCTTCTATCATTAGCTTTCCATTTCCCCTTCCTCATTTTCATTCTTCATGCATATATTTTTTGGGCTCTAAAATTTTATATATTTTTTTTTATTAGAAAAAGAAGGAAATCATCAAAGTAATACAAATTCGATTTTATTTGATTTGAGCATTCTTGAATGAAAAGAAAAATATTTGTGCTAAACTGAAATATTTTCAATATGTATATTTTTAAAAAAACCAGGCGTTTCCATTTCATAAATATTTACTTTTGATCTGTGATATTTTGATTGATTTTTATTGTTATTTATTTTCTTTTGATAAAAGATGACCTTTAACCCAATTTCTATGAGCGTTCCATTTACAAAGCCTTATTTTGAACATTAAAAAATCTTTGAGAGCATGTGAAAAAAGAAAAATCAAATCAAAATTTAACATTTTTTAAAGAATGTTCCCAAAAAAATATTTATAACTCTCTCAAAAAAGTTCAATGTAGTAAAAATATCAAAAAAAAAAAAAAAATAATAAATAAAATGTTGAGTTTCACCTTGACAACACAAGAATTTATCCTCGAATTATTTGGGCCTTTCATATATTTTTACATGTTAGCACATATGTTAATATTGATTTAATTTTTTTCCTTAAATTTGATATTGTGCAAATATGGCAACTGAATAAAATTACAACAACAACAAAAAAAATAAGATTTGGGGCAATTTTCTTCAATTACAAGTAAAAAAAAGTAAAAACATGGCACTTTTTCAATTTATCTCTTTCCTTTTTCAATTTTTTCCATTTTTATTTTGTATTGAATCGTATTTTTATTTCCTTCTCAAATTCATATTGAACTGGATAATAACACATGAAGACATGAAAAAAAACTGTAATATCATTCAAAATCGAATCAATTCTTATTTAACATAAACATTTTCAAAGAAAAACAGTCGATTCCCTTGTTCTGATACAAACTGATACCTGAATTTGAATTCCATTTAAACGATAAAATCTTTTTTATGTCAAGATCACTCACATCACTCATTGATCTAGAAGAAATAATATAATATAAGATTTATAAAATTGAGATAACAAATTGAGTTGTTAACATATGTGCGTGATATTGTCAAGACAACAACAAAAAAAAATAAAATTCAAATATGACACATGGAATGTGGGGTATGTTGTGTATATGTAATTCATGGGGCTATCATGCATGTTGATGTTATTATTTTATTTTTTTTCATGTTGAAACTTTTTTTTTATTTTTGGGTTAAGAAAGTGAAAAGACAAATATAGATCTTTATTTGACAAACATGATTAAAAGGATCACTTTATTGTGTCTGAAGTTTTTTTTCGTTACTTTTGTTAAAGTATTTCACTCTTCAAGAATTTTATGACTTCAAATAAAATTTATACTACAGACAATTTTTGAGCAGGGTGAATGCAACCATAACACAAATAGTTTTATTAGCTTTAGACAACATTAATTCTTTTTATTTTATTTTAAAAACTTTTCTCTCTCTCGTACTTTTTTACGTTTATCTCGAACATTTTAAACGAAAGACTTGTTTATGCTTTGTTGTACAAATAACAAGTGAATTTCAATTTTCAAATCCATCAAACTCGTTAAAACAGGGACATACTAAGAAATTTTATTAAGAGTGAAGGTGGCAAATTTATCCATACAGCTCAAATTTCGCCTCCTTTTACAACTTATTGATACAAATATTGAATCATTACTGGAGTGAAACTTCCTCTGCCAACCTCGTTAGTCCATCCCTGCATTTAAAGTGTTAAATTTGTTTGAATTTCTTCACCCAAATTGATAGATGATTCAAATTAAAAAAAAAAGAAATGCTGCTGCAGATAAAACGTGATGTTGACGTTCTCTTAAAATGTGTCTGATTTTAGAATCAAATGACATTTGAAATGAAAATTATTTGAATCTCTTGAAGCAGTATTTATTTTATTTTATTTAAAATACAGTTCAAATCTTGAAACAATTTTATGCGTATAAAAGCAATGAAAATAAGTTTTTTTTTTTATTGAAACATTTTTATTTTAAATATAACAATAAAAGAAAATGGGCAAACGATAAAGAAATTACGGAAGTCTGTTTCTCCGGATTAACGTTTCCGTTGTTTTTTTTGTTTTTCTTCTTTTTTTGTTATTCTTATGCTTGAGTTGCAATATTTTTATTTGACTTATAAAGTTTTTCTTAAAAACATTTAAGTCCTGAACCTTGAAATGTCTTCGTTTAATGATAAAATTACAAATGAAATGTTAAAATTCATATTACACTGCGTAATATGATATGATTTTAATCGAAAAAAATTAAAATAATAACAAACAACGTTTATATTTAACAACATAATCTTAGCGCAATAAGATAACACTTGATGTCAAAATAATCCCAAACAGCGAACTTAATGCATGAGAAAAAAGAACAAACAAAAAAGAAAATAATGTCACAGAACTCCCAGGAAAAAGACAATGAAGATTGTGATGATTATTACCTTAATAATATTGTACAAAAAAAAAATGCAAAATAAAATGTGAAGAAAATAAAATACAAGAAAAAATATGCTAATTCAAACAATTCAATTTCAGTTTTATATAACAATATTATCCCCTTGTTTTTTTTTTGCTCTTGTATAAAATGAAAAATCTCACCAAAATTTATAAGTGGTAGTACAGACGTCTGAATAAAAATAAAGAAAAGACGTAAATACATTTAATAATAAATTTGGTGTGTGTCATTATTTGTCCTCGTTACTGGTTATATTGTTTTTATTTCGCACTGAATGATATTGTCACATCAAATTACTATCCAAATATTTTTTTGTGCAGTGTGAAACATTTCACACCATATTAAGATATAAAAAGTTTTATTTTATTATTTGTTGAAATTGTGGACCAAAAGATGAAATTTACATGAAATTGAAGTAATTTTGATAAAATTTCTTTCAATAATTTTCCTTCCACTTTGTTAAAACTCTAATTTCAATTAATTTTTTTCATAAAGCCAATGATAACTCTTAAAGACGCCCATGTCCCATTTTCAATGAGAATCAGTTAAAACCCTTTAAATTACTTCATCTCAAAATAAATGATTATATAAAAACTTAGAAGATAAATGAACCGACATGTAAACCAAAGTAAAAGAAAAATTAAAGAAATATGTTGCAATTTTCCTTTTTTTCCTCAACATTTGGTCATTTTCTAAGAATTTCCTAGAAAAGTAATGCTATTAACTGATAAAATATTTAGGTAAAAAGCAAACTTTTCTTCTCATTTCTGTTTTATTTTTGTGTACAAAAAGATAATGTTCCATAAAATGATCAATTTTTCATGTTGTCTGAACAAAAACAAAACATGTAAACTGTTTTTTCTTTTTCTTCTGAAGAACAAAAACTTTATTAATTATAATGTTCAATATTGATGTAATTTTTTCATTATCAATTCTGAGAAAAATACTTTGAATGAATGAAATAAATGAATAGAAAACACGTAAAAAGTGACATGTAAGGAAAAATTCTTGAACTTTATCTCAAAGCATACCATCAATGAATTTGTCTATTTTTTGTAACTTTATCACAATTTTTTTGAAGAAGAAGTTGAGAAAATTCAAAGATCCCCTGGAGGTAGGCAATATCCTAAAAACATAACGATCAGATCTTTTTTGTAACATTTCATATGACTTCCGATATTTTTCAATGAAAAATTTTCTCGTAACAGTTCAATTTTCATTTAAAAAAAAAATTTAACTACAAAAAAAATTTAACTACACTTGTTCTTTCAATGAGGCACAACAAAAAAATGGATAAGGAAGTCCCAAATTTTCCTTTTACTTTTTATTGTTGTGTCAAATTGTTTATTTTCAATTATTACTGAATAAATATTTTTGAACAAAAAAAAACTTGCTATAAAAACTTTTGCAAGTTCATGCTTAGGTTTCATTGAATAACTTTTTTCTTCTTTTTCTCGAGAAAAAAAATATTTTGTTAAATGAAAAGATTGTTTGTTTATAATTTTATTGGGCTAAAAATAATAAGAATTTTTTTTTTTCATGAATTGACTTTCATTAACTTTGATCAGCATCACATTTTTTTTCATCGTTTTCATCAACTTGATCATGTAATTCCTTATTTTTTGTCTCAGGTAAAAGCATCACAAGGGTGCCAGCACTTATCGCTGTCACAGCACAAATTGTTGTTGGAATAAACCATGCAATGGTTCCCTTGAAACAAATTAATCAATATGAAAATATAAATGAAAATAAATTGAAACTCACTAAAAAGTCAACGACATAAGGAGCTGAAATTGAACCAACGTGGGCCATAGTTGAGCTTGTACCAATACTTGAATTACGAACCTCCGTTGGAAAAAGTTCCGCTGTATGTAAAATCACTACAATAAACACGGCTCCAATGCAAAATCTTCCAAACATTGCTGTGAATGTAATAACTGATTTTTCATCTGAATTGCAAAAAAAAAATTAATTATGAATTTCCTCATTAATTCATTTCAAACCTTCTTCTTACCCGTCGGTATTAAAAATAACGCTAAGAGTGATAACCCAGCGGAATAAAAAAGGATAAGTGACGTATATCGACGGCCAAAGAAACGCATTATAGCGATTGGAACAATGCAGCTTGGAATCTCAAACAGTCCAACCATTGCAATGTAAATGTATCGATTTGCCGATAAATTGTCGGCATTTAATGCAATCACATAGTATGAAAATGAAGATACAAACCAAGCAAATTGACAAACCAATAGTTTATTTCGCATATTTGGTGTTCCATAAAGTATCGTTATTTCATGAAATGCTACTTTTAAACGATCTTTCATTGATTTGGATTGAGATGTGGATTGTTCTTTGGAATTGAATGCAATTTCTTGGTCTCTAATCGATTTTATGTTTTCATTTGATTTTTTGAATACGATTTTGAATGCTTTTTCAAGATGGTTCTTATTGACAAGCCATCGTGGTGATTCATCTAAATAACTATGACAAGATCATGGAAAATTAACACGAAAATTCTTCAAATAAAATGTTTTCTTACATGATATTGATTAAGAGTAAAAATGCTGGCAAGGTCAAACACATCTGTAAATTTCGCCATTCCCTTTGAAAATAAGCAAGTAAAGCTAAAATGAGTGTTCCAACTGGATATGAAACTGAATACACAACACTTGTCCAAGAGCGATGTTTTTTCGCTACAGCTTCTGTTACTGATGATTAAATTAAATGAATTCTAGTGAAAAAAATGGTATTCAAATACTCACATATGGTATAAGCTGAGTTATAAACGCCTGATCCTGCAGCGCCAAGTAAAAATCGAGAGAAGAAAAATATCCAATACCATGGTGTTAGAAAAGATAATGGACCTGCTATCATATAAATAATTGCAGATATGTTGAATGCAAATTTTCGTCCCCATCTGTCTGCTACAATTCCTAAAACCGAACTACCAATGAATTTTCCAACTGATAATGCCATTTGTACATTAGTGCGATAAATTAATTTATCACACACCAAATCCCATTCCGAAACTATTGATGTACCTGGTTTCTGGTCATACGCGAAATACGAATCATGATTTTTACCACACCTAATAACATTTGGCTTAAGCACCGATGTAACATAATGAGAAGCTTCATCATATGTCATATTTTCAAATAATGTGTAATCCCAATTAAAAATATCACATTTCGATATCGAGCTCGTCCTTGAAATACTTCTCATTTCAGATACAGTCCAATTCATATTTTGCAGTTCAGGGATCACACACCAATGATCTTCAGGCATTTGTCCTAGGAAAACATACGATGACGTATGAAATCCATTTAAAATACTTGGAGTAATACAAAGCATGAAAGTCATCCACAGCCATCGACTTCCATTTCCCAAGTCTTCCAATTTATTTATAATCTTTTCACGATAATACTCGTGAGTGTGTGTGTCATTTCGATCCAATGCATCATTACATGTTTCATCATCCATTTTATGTATTGTTATTTTCTTCTCAATTCAATTTACTTTTATCTTTTAAGACCTATTGTTCAAAAAAAAACCTCAAAATAATGATGATAATAATTCCATTTCATTCCTTGAAGCACTCAATTTTATATAATATCGTTTTAATTAAATGTAAACAAAAAAAATATATTTATAGATATAGAATTTACGGGAAACCACTTAAAAACACGTGATATCAGAAAAAAAATTATATAAAATATTTTTTCTCACTGTCTGTTCTATAAATAAAAAGGTCAAGATCGTTCATATCAGACTGCATTTATTTTATTTTATAAAAAGAAAAACCTTCCATGCAACAATAAATGAAATTTTTATTTATATTTTAAAATAGAATAACTTTTTCGCTGTGATTTTGTCCGATTCACACGCTTTCACAGTAACGACTGGGCGAGTTGACATGAAAATGAAATTTAAATGCTTGAATTTTACACACATTTGTTTTGATTTCTGATAATTTTATAATAATAATTTTTGTCTGTTTCACATTTTATTGAGTATTTGTCATTTAATTATGACTCTTAAGAGTGAAGATCACTTTAATTGTTTGATATCAAAAAAAGGTGCTTGGCGCGTCGTCAGAAGAAAGTGCTAATTGCTTATCAACGTATTGAATTAATATTTTATTGATTGATTTAATTTAATTCATTCATTAACACTCGATTTGTCGTAAAATTATATAAAAAGTAGTAAATGTGAGGATATGGAACTTTGTGACAATTTTATACGCAACTTTGCGTGTTTGACCCCCTCGATCAACAAACAGGTGCGTAAATAATTTGACTTGTATGCCTTTTTCAGGTAATTTCTCGCAAGATGAAATAAAAACCTGAAAAAAAAAATATAAAACATTAAGATAATCAGCTTACAACAAAAACATTGAAGCAGACAACCTACGCACTGCTAAATATTTTCTTAACAAAATGGTTACAGGAAGGATGTAAATGTTAAACATCTTGAATAATTTAAATTCTCACATGTATACCAAAACATAACCACAAAATAAAAAAATGATGAACTCAATCATTATTTTCTGGTATGTTATAAAGATTAATAGATTTTCAATATTAAAAAAACCTTTTAAATTGATTGATAACTCAAGAAAATCCATTCAAAAACTCAATTCATCATTTGATTTGATTATAATTTGAATTTAATGATCTGATCTTTTCGATTTCATCATTTTCTCATTCATTTCATTCATTTTAGCTCTAAATCGTGACAAGGAAATCATTAAATCAAAACCCTTTTAACGTAAAATTAAAATTAGAGGATTTTTAGATCAAAAGTTTTAAAATACTGAATATGGAAACGAGGTCACAAACTTTTCCATTTATAACCTAAGGCAATTTTTTTTGAGTTCATCACATTTCTTTTGATGCACTAAAATCATACTGACACAATCATAAAATCTGTTTTAAATAAATGAAAATTTACCTTGGAGGCATTTTTTTTGAGTGAGATGAAAAGGAAATTAAAAGAGAGAAAAAAAAGAGTTATGAAGTGTGTTTTTATGATCATAATTAAAGAGATGAGAACTGAAGTTTTTCACCTACATTTTTTTATCATATAAAGATATCTGTTATTTTAATTTAAATAATTAAATTTGGTTTCATTTGAGTATGATGCGAAATGTGACCTTGAAATGTAAATACAAAAAAAATACTCCTTATCCTTATACAAGGGACTTGTTGAACAACCGTTTTTCGTCTTTTGTTTCATATGAAATTCAAATGTTTCCCATCTTATTCATTATTAAATTCAATATGAGCCCCAGTTAAACTTTATCCATAAATCTTAAGCTAAATGAGTATGAAATATAAAAAAACTCATTCTCGTTTGTTTTTATGATTGTATTTCATTTTTAAAGCAAATTTTAATGAATTAACGGAAGTAAGAAAAGGTAAATCCCTGTTGGCAATGTGAGTGGTTTTGTTTATATATATATTTTTTTTTTTCATTTTAACATTAAAACCACCTTTCATTTTTTTTATCATAACACAAAAGATATGAATAATGAAATGTAACCAACAATCATTTATTTTTTTTTTTTTTATCTTTCTATATTCATATCTTTTTCAACCACACACATTCGTATTTTTTTGTACTTTTAAAGCCTTGGTTTCACTTTCAGCATTGTATGGCAGTAAAATTTTCGATGTGTTTTGTTTGAAATGACTTTTCACGTTTCAGCTTAGGATTTGCTTTGAAAATGATTATTTTTAGTGCAATTCTTTTGAAACTAAACAAAGAAAACGTGGGTTTTGTTAACATTATGAATAAAAAATAAAAGAGACAATCGCACTGACTTTAAATGATCTTTCAACTTACAGATTTAAGCACATTTTTCATGCGATTACTTTTTTACTTTCACACAAGATAAATTGACATGAACCAGTTTAAATAAAACAGAATCGGAGCAGGATCGTAAAAAATTAATGAAAACTGATTTGAATTTCAATCGTAACGATATTTTGTTTAAAAAACGCTCTCAAAAGTTGAAAACAAGATATTTTTAACAATTTAAATCGCTAAATTTTATTTTTCAGAATGGTATGTGTTGAAAAATTCTTTTCCAAAATGCTATTAAAATAACACACACACACAAAAACACATAACTCACCCATGAAATTTACAGTTTTATTTAAAATTCTTTACATTTTTTAACGTTGCAAAATATATTTTTTCACCACAAAAACATCCCGCAGATATTTGTAATGTAATTTTTTGTTACAAAAACAGAAAATTCTTATTTCCTATGAAAGTGAATTGTGCATGAAAAAATTGAAGTTAAAAAAAAAAACTAATAAAATCATGATTGATCAACACATTTTAGATGTTGAAGGTCGAAAACTAGTATTTTTAGGTAGAAAAAAAAAATTGTAATGCTATTCACGTTTGGGATGTTACGTATAGTGTTCATCATCCTTTCATATAATTTGATAAATAATTTCTACGTGTGTGTCTTTAATAATACATTATTATGAAAAAATAACAAAAAAAAAATAGGTAAAAGAATTCATATTCATTTTACTAGGGCATCGAAACTGGTGACTTCCTAACATTTATTCTTGAAAGTCATATTTTTATTTCCTTTCTCCTCTTCTATTAAAATATTCATGAAAAGGTACTTTATGATTCTTATTATGTGATGTATTATGTATGATTCTATTTGCTTTTATCATTAAATTGTGGACAGAAGTGAAAACCATTTTTTTCATCCTCCGTTTTTTTTTTAATTTTTGTTTGAGGTACGAATAAATTGTGAAATTTTTTTTAGAAAAATAAATTTGTGGACCAAAAATATAAAAGTCATGTATACCTTAATTAGCTCATTTAATCTTGAAGCTCATTTTTGGATCTCATTTAAAATTTATTAAATATGGTCTCATAAAGCGACAAACACGATTACGTGAAATGAATATTTGATGATTCTTATTTTTAACAAAATTTGGTGTGCTTACGTGTGTGTGTGTTTTTTTTTCTTTTTGAATGAATGTAAGGATCAACTTATTCTGTCATTTTCCTATGTTTAATTTATTGAAGTCTGACATTTCAAATATTTTACCTTTTCTTGTATCAAAAGAATACTAATGAGTGAATGAAAATGAACATTAATAAGCTCCTTATTATTTTTTTGTGATGGTTTATTTTCATTATTACAGTTATTTTAAATTATAATATGAATGTGGAAAAAAGGTTAAAAGAAATAAATAAAAAATTAAAATTTATTGAATGAAAAAAGGAACAAAAAAAGGTTAATTCATAACAGATAAAGATGAATTTATATTCGTAATCTTCCAGGGAAATGATACATTTATAAATGAGGGTGATTTCAATACATACACATTTTTTTGTATTACATTTTATTTTGGAAAAAAATATTTCTTTAACTGTTTTTTGATGATCCGAAAATTTTTTTCATTGTCCTTGAACTTTCATTTTAACAGACACAGAAAAGCTTAAGCTGATCTCGATTATTTTCACATTAAATTGAAATGTAAATCTCTTTTAAATCCAAAAAGTCCAGTCAACTTGAATTTCAACAATAACCAAAAAAAAAGTCATAAGCAGTCTTACAAAAGTTTTATTTTTGATGAAATATGAAGACTTACAAAAAGAATCGGTAACAATGGAATAATTGATCTGTCACAAACTAACACAATGGACCACATTGAATCGTTTTTTGGACAAATGCCAACCAAAAATTTCGAATCACAATAAAAACAACAACAACAAGAACAAGAAAAAATATCGCATTGTCATTTTATTATTTCTGCATGCATTATAATAATAATAATAAAACGAAAAAAAAGATATATAAGCAATTCAGGTGTAATAAAAATAATTTTTTCTCATTTATAATAAAAATAACATTCTAATAAAAGCCAGTGGAAATGGTTTGTGATTATATTTAATGATGCTGTCATGAATACTGTTTTTTTTTTGAAATTAAATATCATTTCAAATCATTTTGACCTATAAAAATAAAAGTTTTAATCGTTTTTTTCTATTCTTTTACCAATATGCTCTAATAGCATTTCATCACATTTGACCATATCCCATTTTTAACATGCTAAAATGAAATTTATGAGTTACAACAACAAAACAACAACCACTGCCATTTCCTGTTTCAAAATGAATTTTCTTTGCTAACGAATAAGATATTAGAGAAAGTTTTTGTTTGAATCCTTTCAAATAGCAAGTCAAATGTGTAATAAAATCATTATTTTAACATGAAAGTTATGTAATAAACGAAAATTTAGAGCCGGAAATGACATATGAAAATTTATTTATTCTCATGATAATTTACATTATTTGTGAACATTGTGTTTTAGAAATTTTATTTGAAATTCTATCCTTTGGTTATTGATTGATTACCAAAATTTTGATGATAAGGCTAATTTAACTGTTAATTCACTATTAACTTATCAAATTAGTGACAAAATATGCTGTGTAATGAATTATTATAATATCAGTTATTTTATGAATTGAATATAAAAGTCATCATTCCATGGCAAATTTTTTCATTCATTGAATTTTCCATGAAGTTCCACAACAAAAACATTAAATGAAAGAAAAACCATAAACAAAATTTAGAATGATAAAAAAATAAACGCCCACATTCAATTTAAACAAAAAAAAACTTTTTTATATCTCAAAGTAAAATAATAAATATTTTCGACAATTAATTTAATTAATCCCAAACCACATCACCATTGAAACCACTTGAATCAACGAACAAGGCAGCAAAGCAATTGAATGAACTAACAATAGATTTTATTCAAGTTGGTGTGGTTACAGTTTAGTAACAAGAGCCTAGCCAATTAAATTACTAAACACAATGTACATTACAATATTTTAACATTACATTACGACATCATCATCATGATCATGTGACGCTCTCTATCTCCCTCTTTGTACATATATAAGCCAATTAGTAAAACCACAAATAATGATTTTTTTCTTTTTTTTTACCCTTTTTTATTTTATTTACAGGTGAACAAGCAGACGATAAACCATTTGTAACAAAAAGTAAAGAAGTCGATACAAATCTATATCTTTATTCGGTGAGTAAACGTCTCTCTCTCTATACTTTTATCTTCCATTATTCTATTTATATTTGTAGTCACTTGAACTTTTTTTTTTATCATATATTTTTTTTATTATTGTTACACATTACATGCAGTGGTAAAAGGTGAAAAAGAAATAGAATGAAGTCAATGATAATGCTACTGATGATTAAATAAATGATAAAAATAAAGAACCACAATGAAATAAATAACATTTACACCGTTCTTATCTAGACAACAGTTTAACTTGATTCTAGTTACATGAGTAGGAAAAAAAATGAATTTAATACCAACAAATCAGGAGCTTTTACGGATTTAGAGTACTTGAAATAGTGTCAAATTTCACTCTATTAAGATAAAATCTAGGCGAAAGTGATTAAATATGAAACAAAGACACAAAAAATTATAAATAATTGGACCAAATTTTTATTTTTTTTTTGCTTTTAATTCGTCAATGATCATTTTAAGTATCATGCTGTCAATAAAAGTCCAATTAAAAATGTTTCATAAACAGACTTATCATAATAATTTATTGTTTCTATGGAAATATTTTTTAACAAAAGTTGATAAATTCCATCACGCGGTGAAATTTCACTGTGAATGAGATCATTTATAATTATTCGTGTTCTATCAACTGTTATAATTGTAATTAATATTAATTTTATCGAATTTCCACTTTAAATGTTTAATGAAATAAGTGGAGAAGACTGGTTCTTTTCATCACAATTCATTTTTTATCCGTTATCTTAGAGTGAATAATTCATTTTAATTTTTCTGTTTACTTTTCAAATAAAATATAAGCCAATGTCTTTTCTTTTAAAATTTCAGGATGAAATCCATGAACGTCCACAAATTACAACTCTTATATCATCGTTGGCCAATTACTCAAATACAATTCCATCAGCGTCAACTGGCGAAGATGGAGAAGGAAAAGGTGCACCACCATCAGCTCAAATGGGTAAGAATATTCACGTGTATATAATAATAAATGATGATACATATATTGAAACGATTATTATCTTGTCAAAAAAGAAAATCTAACAAAATAATAATAATGAAAACATTGACAAATAACTTAATTTTCGTTTTCTTCTTACTTCTCTCGTTTTTTTTTTTTTGCTGCTGCACAGGCACATTGGTCGGTGTATTTTTGCCATGTATTCAAAATATTTTTGGTGTCATTTTGTTCATTCGGTTAACATGGGTTGTCGGTACAGCTGGTGCTATTTGTGGATTTTTAATTGTATTAACATGTTGTTGTGTGGTAAGTAATAAAGACATAATACCCAAATAATGATAATTATCTTACTTATCTTGATATTGCCAATAAATTTCATTTAACAGTAAAATAAAATAATTATAATTACAAAATATGATAAACATAAACAAAGATAAACAACACCCAAAAGATACTTCCCTCAAATTTAACTAAATACATTAGTTATGAGATAAGCATCGTTTAAATGGCCCCAAATACAAATATAAACAATACACAGAATCACTCGATTTTATTTAAATTCATTAAAAACATAACTTACACTAAACGTGTATATAAATTATACGGGAAAAAATATTTATCTCTGTTGAAGCAAAATACAAAAAGAGTGAAGGCACAAATACACGGTGACTGTATTAACCAAATAAAAAAAAGTAAAAAAAACACCAAATTTGTATTGGTAACAGAGAGTTTTCAAACTCTAAAAATAACCCAGTTAAACCAAAACGCACTAAAAAGGAGGAAATAAGGTTTAAAAGGAAAATCTAATGAGAAATCAAAGTTTAACTCTTAACTGGCCAATTTTTAGTTTAAAATATTCTTAGCCAGGAATAAAACCCTCTCCCATTTCAAATATATAAAATTTATCAATCTAGAATACTCTAAAAGTCATATAGATGCCAATTTTTCTCTTGAAATTGTGATGATTTATTCTTTTAATTTTCACATTTTCTTTGATAGTTTTATATAAAAAATCATAATGACAAAAAGAATAAGTTGGCTTTGGAGAGTGATTTCTGACTATTTACTACTATGATTTCAAACAAATTCCTTGGAAATAGGCACTAAACGTTATTGATATTTCATTTATTTTATTTACTTTATTCAATGAACTTTTCAATTTTTAAACAAAAAAGAAAAATTATCATAAATTTTGACGTTATTATTTATACGAATTATTGTGATTGCAAATTGTAATATTTATACAGCATTTTATAAGGCATATTTGATGTGGCTCATAACTAAAAATTGGCCAGTTAAGAGTTAAACTTTGATTTCTCATTAGATTTTCCTTTTAAACCTTATTTCC
>LN483706.1:0-105775 GCA_900002565.1 Culicoides sonorensis | reverse complement strand
ATTTTGAACGACAACGGAGATATGGGCGTTACCGACAGAATAACGAAGAAATATGAAAGGTTACAACATATTAACTGTTATAATAATAAGAGATATCATTTCATGTTCAAAATTTATATATATGACCTACATTAAAGTTGTTCAGTTTTTCGAGCTGAAAATTTTGGTGTAGAAAATTTTTACGTACAGCTCCATACGTCTATAGGGTTGTACGGTAGGTCCATTTTTTTGTATGGGGACCCCAATTTTTTTTGAGTGTGGGACCATCAGGGTCAAAAATGATGAATATTTGCAGAAGAAACTAGGGGTCTATTTTGAACGACAACGGAGATATGGGCGTTACCGACAGAATAACGAAGAAATATGAAAGGTTACAACATATTAACTGTATTAAAAATAGATAACATCAAATAACACACATGAATAAATTTGAATTAGGTTATGGGAATTTAACATAATATTTTATCTGTTGCTATAAAGAAGATGGAAGAGTTTCATTTTACAAATTGAACAATTTATTCAAATATTTTAAGCAAATAAATTTTATCTCATGTAAACACAGAGGACAAAATCACGTACCATGAAAACCCCTATTAAATATTTCATTTTATTTTTTTTTGTTCTTTTATTAATTATAAGATACAAATTTTCATTTGATCTCGTTTCAATCAATAGATGAAACATCAATTTTTAGTCATGACCTGCAATTCCTTATTTGATTTACATATAAAATTAAATTTAACTACGTGACCTATTTGTAATGCAAAGTTTTAAAAACAAAAATTTTTAATCTTGTTTTACCATCAAATTTAATTGAATGAGTGACCATCATTTGTTATTTTTTTTTTTCATTTTATTTTCCAATTCCTATTAGCAAAAAAAATATTATTTTGGATAAAGTGTAATTGAGCATTTGTTTACAATGTATTTCATAATCGGATTATCAAAGGTTAAAATTTTTTACATTTTTTTATGCATTCGATCAATAAAAAAATGCATAAAAATTTTAAATTTAATTACTTGTTGACCGAAATGGTTGGAGGGCTGCATGGTTTTTATATTTTTGTGTCAGATTTTATCCACAGAATCTTTAAAATTCTCATTCATTCAGTTTTAAAGAAGAAATTTAATAATGAGACAAGATCGTCCCACTTGAAATGAATTTTACTTTCAAATTAATGTGAATCGCCCACAGGTCTTTGATAAAAGTTTTCTAATTTAAATGAACCCTCTACCCTTGCTTCAACCATGTGACATAAACCAAAAAACAAAAAAAAAATACTTTATTATGTCAAATTTTCCTTTTGGTTTCGGGTAATTTAATTTAAAAAAAGATTTTCAACCACATTCTTAACCTCTACTTCATGTTTAAAATACATAACGAACACAAAGTGTTCCAAAATTTTTTTTCCTTATCTGAGGAACTGTTTGTTACATGTGTTTATTTACTTACACTCAATTATGAAAGTAAAACGCGTATCATTTTTAATGGAAAATAAACATTTCATCTAAGTAAATTTAAGAATAATATCAAAATAATACAAAAACACGGAAAAGAAACAGAATAACAAAATAATGAATTATATGAAAGAAAAACAACAAACAAGTCTTACAATCTTATTGTTGTTGTTACGATTATTCAAGGTACATGGATATAAATAAATAAAAGTAATTTAAAAGTTACTGTTTGGAAATTATCAAAATTAAGAACAGAAATATTAAATTACTTTAAATAAGGACAAATTTTCGCTTGAGGCACCTTTACATAACACCTTCACAATGAAAAGTAGGGGTGTTCACAAAAAATTTTTCTCCTATGAATGAATTTGCATTGAAATTTGACACGGTGCGTATCACTTGGCTTGAACTGACATCTAAGAGTACGGATTTACACCGTGTCTAAGGCGGAACTCATCATGGGCACTCAAACTTCATATGTTTTTTTTTTAATATGAACACCCCTACTGTACAGAAATTAAACATTAAATGAAATTGATAAACATCTTTCAACAATCTACTTTTTTTACATTTTCTTTATAAATATCATTTTAAATCAATAAATAGTATTTAAATCATTATTAATTTTAATAATCATTTTATTTTAAATTTCATTTAGACTATGCTAACGGCTATTTCAATGTCTGCAATCGCTACAAATGGTGTTGTACCGGCGGGTGGTAGTTATTTTATGATATCACGGTAAGATTTAATTTCAATTGTTTCCTATTTGTATCAAAACCAAAAAAAAAACTTTTTCACATTTTATTAATGTCATAAATCGTTCTTTACTATGTCAAGGCAACAATAAATTTTATTAATACGTAATTTTGTAATTGTTAATGGCATAATTTAATTAAGAAATGAATAAATATCTTATTTTATACGTATTTGCTTTGAAATAAGGAGAAAATATTATATTGTTTTCTAGTTATCATTACCATTAAAAGCAAATTATAAATCGCGAGTTTCTTGAGAATGAATAAATTTTGAATTTATTTTTTTCACAGTATTTAATTCAATATTACATCATCATCTCTTGCTCTCACTGTTTGTCTGTAACTTACTTTGAATAAATAAAATTTTAATTATATAACCAATGTATCAAAATATGAAATTATATGAAAGGAAATTAAAACAGTTTGGAATTGTTTTTTACTTTTGTTATGAAATTTGACAAGAACTTTTGAATTAAAATGGGAATTGGTGAAAGAAAAACAAACGACTTAGACAAAGTTGTTTAAATAATGTCTTTCATATTTTATCTCACCTTGGGGCTCTTTCTGATTGTGATTTTTTTGATATAAGTAATAATGTTTAATTAAAATTTAATGTAATTTTAGTTGAGAAACTTTTAATTTGGTATTTTCATTCATTTTAGTGCACTCGGTCCGGAATTCGGTGGAGCTGTGGGAATGCTATTTTATACAGGGACAACATTAGCAGCAGCTATGTATATCGTGGGTGCTGTGGAAATTGTTTTGGTAAGTAAAATAGCTTGAATTAAAAATTTACTCGAATTCAATTAAAAAAGCACCTTTAAACGCCTCTCAATCCACCAGGTAGGACAATATTCGATCATAAGGTTCTAATAATAGAGCTTTCACCAAGGAATCGTCATATTTTTATTGAAGGACAACTTCAAGGCAATCTCACCTAATTCATTTGAAACAAAAACCATGACTTCCTATTCCATTCTTCTTAAACTGAGAATCCTAATTAATGGAAACAAGAAAAAATTCCAAATATTTTACATTTTTTTCTTCTGATTGTCATCATAATAACAGTCATTTAAAAAAATATATGATTGTAATCAAAAAATGGTCTTCATTTCATCTCGTTGCTCTCATTAACAGTGATACATAGTTACCGTTATCCATTATATTTAGATGTAATTCGATCTATTTTTTATATTCCTCCTTTTTTTGAATGTTTATTCAATTTTATTTTATTTTTTTTCTCTTGCTTTTTTTCCAGACCTATATGGCGCCATGGTTATCAATATTTGGTGATTTTACAAAAGATGCTAATATTATGTATAATAATTTTCGTGTATATGGCTCCATTTTATTAGTTATTATGGGTAAGTTTAAGTGTCATATTTAATGGCTAATATGAGTCTAAATGACAATTAAACATGAATTTCTTCTATTCATCGTAAATTTGTTTGGAAATTTGTAAAGATTTTTTTCTTTCTCATTTATCATCAAATTTCAGGTTGTATCGTATTTGTCGGTGTTAAATTTGTTAACAAATTCGCTGGTGTCGCCTTGGCATGTGTCATTTTCTCCATAATTGCTGTTTACGTTGGAATTTTCACAAATATTAAAGGAAATGATAAATTACAGTAAGTATGATGATGATGATGATAGTAATACAAACGTGCGCCTTGACAATCATCATCAACGACATGTGTTTTTCTTTAAAAAAAAATATATTATGGATATGTTGTAATAAAATGGAGATAATAATAGGTATAAGGAACATTGTTATGGTTCCTTCTTAACACTAACAGACTGAATTCGATGTAATTTGTACATTTGATTTATGAATTTAACATCCATTGGATACACAATGAGATGTTTTTCAAAATTGATCTCAATTTCCAAGAAATTTTGTTGTAATATTAAATAAAAATACTCATTTTGGCCCTTTAAGTCAGTTAAGTGTTAAAATATCCAAACATAAGAACACGAATGAAATGTATGAAGACTTATTTTTCGCCATTTGATTGCCATTTTATTTTTTTCCACAAAACGAATACACTTTTTTTTTCAATTTTAAGTGAGATAAATTCATACATTTCAGAAATATGAAAAGCAGTCATAATATTATTTTCAAATGTTTCTGTCATATTATTTTTTTTTGAAATGTTCTGGGATTTTGCACCGAGAAATGATAAACCAATTGAAAAAAATCATTTTTTAATGAAATATTTATAAAGTAATATAACGAAGACAAATATTATGAAGTAAATATTGATTTTCTTTTTATTTATAACGACTTATCTTAAATACCAATCAATACTCAATAATTTTTTCTTTTTCAACGATCAACTTTATTATAAGATGTTGTTAAAATAACATATGAATAAATAATTTGTAAATTTTATACTGTAACCATGAATGGTAATCGTAATCGCATTTTCATGTAAATCTTTTAACATTTTTTAAATTTGTATTATGAAATTTGATGAATGAACAGACAAAACTACCTTAAAGGCGCACTTTCTCTTTTCAATTCATGGGAAAAGCATAAAATTACATATGACTTGCCGTAATACCTTTTTTTAATATAAAACAAGGTTTTGTTCGTCTCATGAATACCTTTTCATGATTTGAAATGATTTTCCTTTTTTTTTCAAACAAACAAAAAAAAACAAGTTAAATTCCTACACGTTGTCAAGTAATTTTTTCATACGACATTTATTAACCAAGATACTAATGAAAATTTTTTTTGTCCTTTTCTTTTGTCGTTAAATTAAATTTACAAAATAAAAAAAATAGCATGTGCGTTCTAGGAAATCGGTTATTAAAAGATATTGATCTAGGCAATTGTACTAAGGATCGAGGTAGTGGATTATGGAATATTTTCTGTGAAAATGGTGAATGTGACGAATATTTCAAAGGTAAATATTTCTTCTTTGACATTAAAATACAATTTAAATTAATGTCATTATCATATTAATTTTATTTAACAGAAAGCAATGTTTCAATTGTACAAGGTATTAGAGGCCTAGAAAGTGGTGTCCTATTTGAAAACTTAATGCCATCCTTTTTGGAGGTAATTTGACATTTCTTTTCCTTCACATTTATTTTTTATTATCATCAATGTTTTAGATAAATTTTTATTTTTATATACGAAACAATCACAGCTTATTTCATTTTATTTTGAAATGAAAAGCTGTCAAATAGCTTTTATCTTTATTAATTCACGAAAACAACAAATTTCTCTTATTTTTTTCATGTCTGTACTTGTATTAAAATAAAATAAAAAATTAAGAATGGACAATACATCGCATATGGACGTGAACCTAAGGATTATGAAAAAACCAAAGAGAACAGTTACAACCAAGTTATGGCTGACATAACGACGTCGTTTACTATCCTCATTGGTATTTTCTTCCCATCAGTCACAGGTAAGAAAAAATGACACAATAAAAAAGAAGCATAAAAATAACATCTAACACGCTTCCTTTTTTGTTACGAAGGAAAAACAACAGAAGTTCATTTATCATTCTTTTAACATAGCTTCAGTTATTCTCTTATGCGACTATACATCATTTTGATGTAAACATATAGTGTGCAAAGGAGGATAATAAAACCTTACAACTTTTACAAATATTTTTAGTTTACTTTTATTTTATTTTTTTCTTTTTTTATTATTATTTCATATCAATTATTATTTGATTCTTTTCAATGTCTTCATGTGACAATTACAAATTGGCTCAAATATTTTTCAAAACAAAAAGAAAAAGATAAAAATGAAGATCTCTCACGATTTATTTGTAAAACTGAGGTATTGTCAGCATATAATCGTCTATGTTGAAAATGAAAAATGATGAAAACTGTTTATTTTACTTTCAATAATCACTTTAGAAAATAGAAGAATTAACATCATTTTCATTCATTGTTAATATAACAAGCACCCACCTAAAACTAAACATTTGACTAATTTCCATTTTTCTAAAATTAAATCATCCCATAGCACCTCAAATAATAATAAAGTTAAATTAAATAAATACTACGTGACAAAATTGTATACCAACCTTTAAAATTGATCCCTTTTAAAACTGTCCATTTCGTTATTGTCAAAAATTTCACTTATTTCCTTTATTGAAATTAACAGACACAAAAATGAAAATTGGATAAGATTTGGATTTTTTTTATTGTTTGAAAGTTAAAATAGAATACATTAAGATATTTTTCTATTCTATTTTTCCTCACCTTGAAAATGGAACAAAATTTATCTTTGTTACTGTTGAAAAATAAAATATTAATTTCTTTCTCTTCTTATGCTTTTGTGAATAATCTGAATTATGTAACATTGTGAAAATTCAACCTTGAATGTTTTACCAACGTGCATTTCTTTTTTTTACTCATTTTATCAGTTTAACTAAATTTTTAAAAATGCCAGGCGTCTCCATTTTTTCATAATTCGAATATTCATAAACCTTAAGAATGAAATACAGACTGATGAGCAAACAATTCCCTTAAAGGTCATTTTACTATGAAAATAGCAAAAATTTTATAATACAAAAATATAAAATTTGATTAATGATATCAGCAGCTAGTTGTAATATCAAAATTTTCTTGAACGTAGGCCGTTATTTGCTCTGTAAAATGTTACCATTTAATTCATTCAAATACAAAACTGTATTAAAATGAAAATAAAATCATGACAAAAATATTTCAAAAGATTTATTATTATAATTTCTCGGAATAAGTTACTTCAAGCAATGTGCTCTTCCATTTTTTTGTTCATCTTATATATGATAATGACGATAAAAAAAAACTTACATCTATTGTTCACATCTTAATGTCACATAAAATAACGTATATTCATTGCACACAGTTAGATTCATCAGAGCAAAATAATTCCAAGAAAACTTAATGAGTTTTTTGTGTAAATGAGTTCCAGCTGGTCTCAAATTTCAACTATTTTATGTATTTTTTTTTTGTTATCTATACTCGATACTAAAATTTAATGTTTTACTTCTTCGAAAGATAGACACTTGACATTAAAAGAAAATCACTACAAAAATCTGATAATCATATTAAATTCATTTTTAGCATTTCATGCTACATGAATAACCAAAATAATGTTTTCTGAAAAGAAAATGCGATTCATGTTGAATAGTCATCTACTTAACACTATAATTATGTATAGAAAAAAATGAATACGAAAAACTTATCTTGTTATAAAATGGATCTCATATTCACAAATTACGGTTAACCTTATCCGTTTTTTGCCCTTTTAATCTAAGTCATTCGAATGAAGGAATTTTTTTTTTTAAGATGATGTCTTAACAGTAAATATCGATTTTTATGATTATGCTGTGACTGCTGTATAAATAAGTGTATCATTATTTTTAGTTGAGAGACATGTTATGAAGAACAATGAAGATGAAATGTAAAAAATTAGGACATGATCATTATTCATTATTAGTTTTTCTTATACAGTCCTAACTAATTTTTGCATCTACATTTTAAGTTGTTTCAACCCAACCCTGTGATTTTTTATAAAAATAGATCGAAAATTATAGAAAGTGTTACCTTAAACAGCTCTATGACGAATGAGGTAGATGCATATGTTAAGAACAATTTAAGTTCAGTTTTTAAGAAAGTCAGACTAAATTTCAGGGCTAAAAATTAATCTCAATCCACTCCTGTTTACAAGACATTCCTGGATTTCAAAAAACTGATATCCCTTGAAAACATTTCTCATAAAATTAACAGTGTCATAAATTAACCTCTTCATGTAAATCACGCCCCCTATCAATTTCAAGTGTCATCCACCTACCCATCAGTCATCTTAATAGAATCTATCAAACTGTAATTCGTCAAGGGAATTCCACTTAAAAGAATCCGAACAAAAAAATCATTTAATTTTGTCCCAAAAAGTAGCGATAAAAAGAAACATTAAAAAAACAAATTTTTATGTGTCAATTTTAATCAATTGATTTGTATTTGATAAAAAAAAAAATGACTTAACTGTGTCATGGGAGCATTTTTCTTCGACATAACATAAATAAATATTCAATTTAACATTAAAAAACTTGACTTTTTAATGTTAATACATTAAGAAAACATTCAACTTAATTTTTTAATGCTACTTATTGAATACTTGAGCTTGATTGTATTTATTTTACAATTTGCAAATCCTCGTTACTTATTTAAATAAACATGGTTCTAATGCTACAAAGACAAAGTTTTAAAAGTATAATGTAAATGAAACTACATTTTACATGATATGAAGTGAAAAAATATGATATTACTTTTAAAATAATTATAATCATAAAAGTGAAACAGCAAAACTTGTTTTTTTATGTTATTCTTTAAAGTTTACAATTGTTACGTGTTTAGCAAATGATGCTGTACATGCATTTTCATGTGAGATAGCAAGAGATAAAAGTCATGTTTTACTGATGATGGTGGTCTGACTAATAATTTATAAAAAACTTCACACGTAAAACTTTCGCAAGTGGTTTACGTTTATTCTCTACTTTTATGTTTTTCTCCGACAAAAGGAGAATTGAAGTTTATTTACACTAAAATATATAAAACATGAAATTCTTATTTGAATGTTTGAACAAAAGTTTTATAGCGTGAGAAAAACTTAAGAACAAACATTAAATGCAAATGTTACTAATGGTGTTTACTTGAAAAACACTGAAATGCAATAACATTCCTTTTCTCACTTATTGAATAAAGTTTTACTTTTAAAAAAAATGTAAAAAAAATGAAATAATGCATTTGAACAATGAATGTAGCTCGAACAGGATGAAATCTGTAACAAAAGCAAAAAATTAGTGAAAAGATCTGAAATTTTTCTTTCTTTCATTCGTGTGTCTGTCCTTTAGCATTTAAAATGATACAAAAAAAATTGAATAACGTTTTTCAAATCTTTTAAGTTTTTCTATTAAAACGAGGCAAAGTACAAACTTGTCAAATTTAATTTAATTTAATTTAATTCTCAAAAAACTATACATTTGCTCATTGCTTATAAGCTTATAATAAATAAAGCTGGATGCAACTATTTTATATTAAAAATGCAAATCTATGCAAAAGTTTATAAATAAAATTTACATTAAAAAAAAGTGACTAAAATAAAAGGAACGAGAGTTTTCATCAAAAAACTTCAGGATAAGTAAACTGTAGAACAAAATTAAATTTAACTCTTGAGATAACTTTTTGAAAAATGAAACTTCATCATAATGTAATTTAATCAAGTTTATTTATCTTAGAACAGATGAGAAAAATTTAAAATTAATTTTTATTTTCATCAACTGGGTCTTAAAAGTGATGTTAAAAATATCATCAAAACTATTTTTTCCTTGAAAAAATCATTGCAATCGCTAGAAAATTGAATTATCTGGAGAGCTTTTTCGATTTACATCGATACGACGAATTTTTCATGGAAAAAATTTTAAATTTAGATCAATCAATTAAGGTCATTCAATTCTAAGGGAAGTATAATTAAAACATCGTCTGAAAATGCGAAGAAATTTTTTTTGTAAGAAATTTCTACACAAAACTTACAAGACTCCATCATAGTCTTAAACTGTGTTTTGAAACAGGGATTTTTATGGTCAAAATCGTATTTTTTTAAATTTAACTCCTCGCACACCTCGTTTAAGGCTCCAACCTTGAAAATCCTCCTTCCCTTGAAATTTAATCATAAAAAAAATGCACTTCCAAATGAAACTTAATTAATTCCATAATTTTACAGTAATAATAATCTTACGACCGTAAAAGTAAATAAAACGTGCCTTATTTATACTTTTAATGTCGACATCAATTAAAATAAATGTCATTTTTATTTGTTTCTATTCACTCTATTTATTATTATTTTATTTAAATAAGAGTGTTTGCAGTATAAAAGCATTGTAATAGGTCACGAAAGGATACAACAAAAAAAGGGGTACAAATGAAACAACTGATTGCTTTCCGTTTTACACCTTATTGTTACATTATAATAAATTGAGTTCTTGTTATTGTGCAATGTAATAATGGAAGAAAATAATTGTTATGCAAATTTTAAAGGAATTTATAGTGAATGATTTAACAAATAGTTCGTTTGTATCCATTAAAATAATACATAAGATTAATTATTAATGGATTTAATTTATTTTACGTTGAGTTTTGAAAAATGTTGCTCTTGTGATCAGTGAATGTTAAAATTTATCCATATTTCATGTCAAATAATGCGGAAAGCCATATTTTATCTTATAAATAGCTAATAAACACGTAATTATATTCTAGATTTTTAAAATTAAAAATTTATAAATTTTATTGGTTTAAATCCCTAAACAATCATATAATTTATATCATTATAATTTTACACCGAACGTTTCCGTAAAACTCATACATTATTCACATAAACTTTCATCGATTTATTCATGTTCATTTTAATTCCTTGCCATAATATCATAGCAAAAAATTGTTTTTTCTCTTGTATAAAACTTACACAGGTATCATGGCTGGTTCAAATCGTTCTGGAGATTTAGCAGATGCTCAAAAAAGTATTCCCATCGGTACAATTTGTGCAATTTTAACTACAAGTACAGTTTATTTATCGTGTGTCGTGTTATTTGCTGGTACAGTTGACAATTTACTGCTTCGAGATAAGTAAGTAAATAAAATAAATAAGTTCACAGTGTAAGTTGAAAACGACCCTCTGGGCGAGCAGATTTTTTCCTTAACACTTTTGAGTTAAGTGCGAATTTTGTAGTCACCTGTTTAACTGCGCGTAGATTGCGGTTCGTTTTCAGCTTACAGTGAAGCAATGTAGCGAAAATTACATTGAATTGAGATCGATAAAAAAATTGAGTAGGATGGGACATTGAAAGTTTAGATGACACTAAAAAATTCCCTTGTAATTACCGTTTTTTAAATCATTTTCTTTTTTAAATTCAGATTCGGTCAATCAATAGGCGGGAAACTGGTTGTTGCGAACATAGCTTGGCCAAATCAATGGGTCATTTTGATTGGTTCATTTTTATCAACACTTGGTGCTGGACTCCAGAGTTTGACTGGTGCACCTAGATTGCTTCAAGTAAGTGTTGAAATGAAAAATTGTTTGAAAAATTTCATTAAATTAATTTTTTTCACTCGAATTAGGCTATCGCTAAAGATCAAATTATACCATTCCTTCAACCATTCGCTGTCTCATCAAAACGTGGAGAACCAACACGTGCCCTATTGTTAACTTTGTGCATTTGCCAATGTGGAATTCTTTTGGGTAAGTAAAAGTTTTTTTTTTTGATTTAAAAAATTTTGTAAATGAAGGTTTCTTGTTTTTGGTCCATTTTAATTTAAAACATTTTTGGATCCTTCAATACGCAGTTTGAAGAATTTTGGAGAATCAATCAAATTATGTTCAAACATCTTTGAACCTTGACCTTTCAAGTCAATGTTTCTGTTCAATTATCTAATTTTTAAAATTTTTATCAATCCAAAATGCTGCAAAAAGAGAAAGAAGAATCTAAAAAAAAGAATCAGACAATTGAAATAAAAATCTTTTATATAAACATGACACCTTCGTTTTCCTTCCTGTTTTTCCATCTTCTCTCTCTCCCATAGTTATTTTCACAATTTAACATTCAACCAAGTAATGTAAATAAATGAGCCTTTCATACCCAATATCCATTACAAAGAAATATTGATTTTCCTTTCATTTTATTTACACAAACAAAAAAAAGTATAGAAATAATAGACAAGTACCTTCATTTCATATCACGTTCAAAAAGTTAAAATAAAATGGAAAAAAAACTAAAAGTTTTGTGTATGAGAACCCTTATTATGGTTAAAAAAAAATTGTGTGAAACAAGAATAAAATCTTTTGATTAATGATAAATAATTTAATACTGATTTGGAATTTATGTTGTCTCATCACCATATCAGTTGAGGCGTAAAATAAAAAGAAGAATTCGTTTCAAATATCAAAAGTGACAAAGCAAGAAGACAAGAAAAAAAAAATAAAATATTGATATCATTAAGAGAAGAGAAAATTTTTCTTATGGATTTTATTTTTCATGCTGTTATTTACTTTTTTTATAGGTAATGTTGATATTCTCGCACCTTTACTATCAATGTTCTTCCTTATGTGTTACGGATTTGTTAATTTGGCTTGTGCTGTTCAAACACTGTTACGAACACCTAATTGGCGTCCACGATTCCGTTTCTATCACTGGGTATTATCACTAATCGGATTAACATTATGTATTTGTGTGATGTTCATGACTTCAGTTTTGTTTGCATTGATCGCAATGGGAATGGCTTTAGTCATTTACAAATACATTGAGTATAGAGGGTAAGTGATTAAAATCAATTTGATGATAAGACAACGTAAAAATATGTGATTTTATTTTCTTTTTTTTTATTTGTAATTAAACAGTGCCGAAAAAGAATGGGGTGATGGAATTCGTGGTTTAGCATTATCAGCGGCCAGATACTCACTCCTACGATTGGAAGAAGGACCTCCACATACCAAGAACTGGAGACCCCAAATTTTGGTGCTTTGCAAACTCAATCCAGACTACAAGCCAAAATATAAGAAACTCATTTCATTTGCATCACAATTGAAGGCAGGCAAAGGTCTTACAATCACAGTGGCTTGTATTGAAGGAGATTACTCGAAACGATCAAGTGATGCTGTTGCTGCTAAAGAATATTTGAAAAAATATATTAAAGATGAACGTGTCAAGGGATTTGTTGAAGTTTTGTGCACAAAGGATACTGCCGAAGGATTGTCTCATGTGTAAGTCCTTTCATTATATTTTCATGTTTTTATTTTGGTCATTATCATTTTTATTTACATGTGTTGGCAATAAAATTCATTTTTTTTCCTCTTTAAATTTAAGCATTCAAACAACCGGACTTGGTGGCATGAAGCCAAATACTGTTATTCTCGGTTGGCCATATGCATGGAGAAATAATGTTGATCGTCGGACTTGGCATGTATTTTTACAAAGTGTGAGACATGTAAGTGCTGCTAAAATGGCATTACTCGTACCAAAAGGAATCAACTTTTTCCCAAGTACCACAGAAAAGGTAAACTCAATTATTTACAACTATTTTCACATGATTTAACGTGAAATTTTTTCAGATTTATGGAACAATTGACGTTTGGTGGATTGTCCATGACGGTGGTCTTCTCATGTTACTTCCATTTTTACTCAAGCAATGTCGCACATGGCGTAACTGTAAACTTCGTATCTTTACTGTTGCCCAAATGGAAGATAACTCTATTCAAATCAAAAAAGATTTGAAAGTTTTCTTATATCATCTTCGTATCGAAGCTGAAGTTGAAGTTGTTGAAATGGTAAGTCCTCCAAATTAGAAAGATATAATCAAATTTCACTAATTTATTTTGACTTTTTGACAGAACACAAGTGACATATCCGCATACACTTATGAACGCACCTTAATGATGGAGCAAAGAAACCAAATGCTACGTGAGCTGAGACTTAACAAAAAAGAGTCCTTAGGAGTGGTAAGTTTTTCATTTATTATTATTTTATTAGCGTTCTTTTCTCTAAAGTAAATGAATTTGAACTGAAGTTGTCAAGTTAAAATAAAAATTCTTCTGCAAAATGATTCAACAAAACCTTCAATTGTTAATTCTGTCTTAATTGTGACAGACCCTCATAAACATCAAATCTCATTAATTTCTTTATAACATCAGAATTGAAATGAAAAAAAATCTTATAACGTTAATTTTCCTCTTATTTTATTTAAAAACTTTTCTTTATCACAAAAATCTTCTTATAACAAAAGCTGCAAAATGTGAGTGATCTTAATGAGGCCAATCAAGAGGTAAACAAAATCGATTTCTCGATTCCCACTTCTAAATGAAAACATGAATACAATTTTTTCAATTATTTTTATATTATACCAGCTGTTTTTTGATTACCAATTTAAATACAATCGCTTTTGATTTAGATGAAAAAATTTTAATTAATCATTCATTAATCGTCATTATTATCAAAATTCAATCATTCATTTTCATATCACTTCACAAATTCATTAAGTAATTAGATTTATTTCATTGAAAAAAAAAACATAAAATGTGTAAATAAGTTTTTTATTCATTGATATGATGAGGAAAATAATTTTAATAAGGAATGTGAAAGGGAATGAAGTACTTTTGAGTGGAAAAATAATTTCAATTGAGAAAAAAAATATATTTTCTAACTTTCTCAGTGTTGGTAAATCTCTCTCTCTCTCTCTCTCATGTTAAATTTAAGTCTCTCGCTCTTCCTCTTTCTCTCCGTAGTTTTCATGATGTGTTTTAATCTCCCTCTTTCTTTTTAAGTGTTTCTTTTCTCTCTTTCAGTCATTTAAGCTATATGTCTCTCTCTCGCTCTCGCTCTCTCTCTCTTTACCCTCATCCACCACTTTAATCATTCATTCTCTCGTAAGAGGACAAATACAATCTGTGTAATACTCTGTGAGAGAAAAAAATTATGTTAAATGAGAAAAAACTATCTCTCATCATCTCTATCAAAACAAAAAGTTAAAAGAGCTGAATGAATTATTTTCTCCTGTAAAAATCAAATCAAAAAACCATAAAAATAAAATATCTGTTTGTTGTTGTTTAAATGAAAAAAAATCCTAATAATTCCTTTTAATTTCAAATATTTTATGTGCCACTTTTTTGGAAACTATTTTTAGGAAACTGAAACTGAAGGACCACCTCCTTATCTAAGTGTACGTAAATAACAAAAAAAAAACAAATAAATTTGTGTGATTTATTCATCGGATTAACTGTGTCTTTATTTTTTTTTTGTTTCCAACTAGAATAAATTAATCAATTAAGCGCAAAAGTTTTCTTTTTTTAAGCAATTTAACTTCATCATCATCATCATCATTGTTCAATATCATTGTTGTTAAGTGTTCTTTAATTAAAGTGGAAATACCACATGTATTTTTTTCCAATATACTTTGAGGATCATGCATAATCATCAGCAATTTCATATTCATATTCACGTTATACATTTAAAAAAGACACATCCTATCATTTTGTCCTTTCAATGATATTAAAATACCAACACAATGGTTTCTCATCATACTTCTTACTATTTTTTTTACATATTATTATTATTAGTATGAGTTATGAATGTAAATTTAGTTACACACTAAATTAAATATGATTTATGCTAAATAATATGAGTTTTTGATTTTAAATTTACCCTAACAGACAAACATGCTTTTTATTATTATGATATTAGAAAATGACACGATTTAATTTTTTCTTGGTCCAATTCAATATTAATTTGGAATTTTACTGGAACATTTAGGTACAAACTATTGTCGATCATCATCATCAAGTTGAAAAGACCGCAACAAAAGTGCGATTTGCCGAACCAAATGACGATAGAAAGGAAGACTTATTCAATCATGACACGGAGGATGGTGATGATGCTGATACTGCCAATGATATTAGCGAAGAAAAGAATGAGGTAAATAAAATACAATATTTTGCCATCAACTCTTTTTTTATTTATTTTTTTTTATGAAAAGAAATAATAATACCATGAGTAGGATACAATCATCATGAATTATGTTTTATTTATTTTTTTTTTGTTTCTTTGTATGTTTCATTGATACTGTAATATTATTATTTTATTTCTTATTTGTATTTATTATTGCTATAAATCAAAGTATTATTATTAAAGTGAATCATAATTTTTTGGTAAAAATATAATGAAAAAGAGCTGTCACTCGTTGTCGTTGATCATGTTCAAATATGTTTCCTTGGCTTTATTATTATTATTATTATTATGACTATCTATTTTTCTATAAAGTTAAGCATTAAAAGCCTCCACAAATTGTGAGAATGAGCACTAAGCACATAGAAAACTTTATCCATTAAACCTACCCGTTATCATGATGAGAGGGCCTTGGCTTTTATCGTGTCATTTCAAACAGTCTCGCTCTTATCTTGTCTTTTACCCAAATTTTGTAACCGAATAGACGGAATCCATTAAAATATATTAAGGCCACTGTTTTATTTAAACACTAGTGTCTTACTTTTCAGCAATGACCTTTAAAATTGGGTCTGAGGTCATCTTGAAAAGCCAGCTCATATATCACATTGCAATGGACGAGTAATTTTACATATGACCTTGAAGCTTTCATGATTCGTGTTAAAAAAAATTAAAAGTTTACAATCACTGTGGAATAGTTTATAAAATTTTAATTGCAAATTTTAATGAAAAAATAAAATGTATTGATTTCTGTGTGCTATACTCATAAATTATTACTGTCCTTTACATTTCATTTATTTATTTTTTAATCGAACAGACACAAACTAGTCTGTAAATTATTAGAGCATGCTTTGTTATTTTTTTCATATTTTTTCTGTACATTTATATTTTATAATTTATTTTCAAGCCAGATACCCTCTTTCTCTGTCGCCCACCATCTATCCATAGCTCAAACAACCAGCTTCTCTCTGTATCTGTAAAAATTATGTTAACATTAAATTAAATGCTTGACATATTATTTTTCAAAAAGAATATTAAAAAAAAAGAAACAAAAAACTACCCAAAATTTTTTTCAATCTATCAATTTTCTTCTAGATTGATCCCTCCGAAATGGGTTACGGCTCTTTTATTGAACATATTTGGGTAATATATGCATATGTGTATCATTTATTCATCATCTTCTCCTCTATAACCTGAATATTTGAGTGATGTGAACTGTAAATAAAAAAAGAAAATACATTTTCAAAATCATTCAAATAAAAGAATTTCATCAAATCAAAAAAAAAACAAATTAAATAAAATATGAATGCAACCAGATGAAAACAAAATATCAACCTCCTCTTCTTCTATACCCTATAATTATAGACTGAATCTGAAAAAGACAAGGATACTAAGGAAAATAATGCATCGACAACTGAAATTGCTCAGCAAGATGAAGAGGAGAAATTACCAGCCTCAAATACACCAAACAACAATCACGCAACAACCACAACAACAACTCCAACACCACCAACTGCTGTCAAGGAAAAGGAAAAATCTGATGAGAAGAAGGGCGGTTATAGGCCGTAAGAATTTGACTTGTTTAATTTTCGATTCATTTAAATATTTCAATTTAATTTAAATTTCAATTAGTGATGAAGCAAATGTTAGACGAATGCACACGGCTGTGAAACTCAATGAAGTCATTGTGAATAAATCGAATGACGCTCAATTAGTGATCTTGAATTTACCAGGTCCTCCAAAAGAAACACGTCCAGATAGAGAATGTAGTTGTAAGTATCTTAAATTTTATTTCATTTCATTTCATAGAAATTCACATTTAAAATCACTTTAACAGACATGGAATTCCTTGAAGTGTTGACCGAAGGCTTAGAACGTGTTTTAATGGTACGAGGTGGTGGACGTGAAGTCATTACAATCTACTCTTAAGGTGTCACCACGCTCAAATTCTACATTTTACAAAAGATTTACATAACAATTAACATTCTCATCAAAAAATATTAATATTAATAAATTTAAGTAAAATTATCACGAAAATGATAAATTTAAAGTAATTCAAGTAGAAAAAAAATCAAAATAATGGTAAATGATGAGAAAACTCAGTCCCGCCTCAACATAAAAGAGATAATTATCGCAATTTTCGTACTTCAAAAAAAAATACTTACTCAAAAAAACACATATATACGATAATAATAAAAAAATTAATAATAATACCAAAATATAAAAAAAATTAGAGGAAATGAAATTAATTAGATAAAAAATAAATAATATGACTTAAAATTTTAGTCTTTAACATTTCAATTTAATAATAATGAAAAATGCAATTAGATAAAAAATATAATAAAAAAAATTATGAGACATTTTAAATAATAATAAATGGTTAACAAATAAAGTTAAAATTAAACAATATATTTATAAAAAATTATAAAATTAAACAAAATTAAGGTTAAACGACATTTCAATATACAAAAAAAAATTAGTTTTGTAGGCTTGAATGAAATTTTGAGGAAATTAATTAAAAAAAATGAGATACGGTGAATTATGTTACCCTGCGGATTATCAAACTTATCTCTAGGAAGTAGATATTTTAGCAAATATTTCAATAAATTAAGGAAGATTTATTGGAAAATCTTCTATACAATTAAAATTCTTATAATAAACGAAATTAAAGTAAAAAAAAAAACTAATGACATATAAAATATGATATTAAAATAACTATCGTGACTCGTAATTGAATTAAAATTAAAAAAAAGTACGTTTATTAATGATTTTACCTGAAAATGATGTTTTTTATTAAGCATATAAAACCGTTCTATATCGTTGTTAAATTTCAATATACATTTATATTAAAATGAAAAGATATTTTTAAAAAAAAATATATATATTTTTCTTGAAAAGAAGTAAAAAAAAAATTAGTAAAATAAAATATTTTAATTAGATTCTATCCTATTATATTTAAAAAAAATTATCTAGTTTTCATATACATACAAACAATTTAAAAGTAAAAATAATTGGAGAACCTTTACCATGAAATGTTGTGAGGAAGTGCATTTCAATCACATGGCCCAATGGATGTTCACGGGTTCAATTCCCGTGAACTGACTCTAAAAATATGTTTTCTTCAAATCAAAAGAAAATTTTTGGAGGAAGAACGTTGAAACTGCCCAAAGATGACCATACGAAGGTCAAGGTCAACATAAGGAATCGGAGGATATGAAATTTGCCGTGAATTATCCGATTGCAAGCGTTAATTTTCCATAAAATGCACTTCAAACTTATTTCAATTAAAATAAAGAAATTTAGTCACATAACTTACACATTTTAAGAACAAACATTAAAAAGAACATCTCTATAAATTTTATATACGTGTACGTTTTGTTACTACTTTGAGAAAATTTTTAAAAAAATTACTCTACGAAATATTGATGAATTTAGATATTGTTGATTTAGTTCTATAGTTAATCATAAACATTTATGAAAAAAAGACAACAAAGACGAGTTAACAAATTTCATATTTAATATGATGTGTATTCGATAAATGGTAACATAATTTTAATTTAAGTTTTTTTATTGTAACAGTTTTTAAATTTAATTTTCCGAATTTTCTTAAGTTTCTTCATCCAGGTAATTTTTCGACAAAACAAATAAATTTATTACAACATCGAAATTTGACGGCCTACTCATTATTGCATTCTTTAATGTTAATATGGAAATTCTATTTTTTATTTGTATAAATTTTTATTTCCATATCCGTCTTAATTCACCTCCATGTTGTTTTTTTTCATTTTCACACTAATAACACAACATTCTCATAATGTGAATGAAGAAAAAAAATATAAAATAATATTTCGCGATCAAAACAAAGCAATTTCAATGAAAATTAAATGCCTTCTGTACTGTATTTGTATCAATCATCATCATTATATACATATAAAAACTTATATTACGTACAAACACATACTTTTACAACAAAAAACAATTAAATATTTATCAAATTCAATATGAAGATAAAATTTATAGAAAAAAAATAAAAAGTTATTATTATTATTATGAATATCAAAGGAAAACAAAACATTTAAACTGTCGAATACGCTTACCGTACAGAAAAAAAAATAAAAAACAAAATGTGAAATAAGTTTTTATATTTTCCAATATAAATATAATATTATTATAAATATAATAAAATAATAAAAAAACGTGTGTAAGTTAAAAAAAAAATTAGAATTAATAATAAAAATAAACAGAAAGAATAGAAAAAAGGTAAATTTAATAATTATTTACAACTGTAATTAAATTAAATTAAATTAAATTAATTTGAATATAAAAAAAGTTGTTTGTGAATAAATTGTTATATAAAATTTAATATGTTTAATTTATATAAATGTTTAATAATTGTTAATAATAATAATAATATTTTTTTAATCAACGTTGCCTTTGTTGAATGTTAAATTGATACATGTTCAAAGTTAAAACTTTTTATTTTTCATCAATTTTATATTTTTACCAAATAATAAAAAACCAGTATTTTGTTCCTTATGATGCCCAAAATAAGATAAATTTATAATGAAAGAAATCTATAAAATGACAGAAACGAAAATATAACTAAAAGATAAAAAAACACAGTTTTATCCAACATTATAAAAATAATTATTTTAACTGAATGTGCTAAATTTATATTAATATGAATAAAATATTATACATAAAAAAAAATAAATCATTAATAGTGTTTTTGTGCCATTCAATACAAAACTAATAAAAAAGATGTTATTCATAGAAAAAAAACATATATAAATTGATGTTATATTTAATTGCTTGACAATTAATCAAAAATAATAATATATTTAAATGAAAATATATATATAAATATAATAAAAAGAAATATCCATCAAAATAAAATTATATCTGTTGTTTCCTTGAATTAAAAATATAATAAAAAAATATACCAAAATTTAATATATTTTAAAAATAAAAAAAAAATAAAGAAGAATGTAAATTTGTAAAGCGAAATATCTGTCGTTACTTACAGTATCAGCATTATGATATAAAATATATAAATATATTAAAAAAAATCTTGAGATAATAAGTTAGGATGAAAATTTAGTACATTGTATATTGATCTGTAGTAAGTTTTATCCAACAGCTTGACATTTTTATTTACCGATCGTTTGTTTTAAAGGATTTTTGAGAATTTTCTAATTTTCATGAAAAATAATGGAAGGGATGTATAAAAAATTTGAAGGAGATCTTCAATTAGCAACACTGTAAGTTGAAAATGCTTCGCAGTACAATGTGATTTGGTCCGCGGACGGAGATCTTTGATTGACGAATCAAATTTTAATCGCGTTTCTTGTGAATGTAAAAAAATACGCTTTTTATAGGCACTTTGGGGTGATTTGCGGGGTGTTTTCAACTTACAGTGAAAATAAGCGATTACAAGAAATCCAAGGTATAAAGTTAATTCTAATAAGTAAAACATCAAAAAAAGGACCTACAACTTTGCCATACATCACTGTTATAAGGAAATAACACTTCAAGCTTCTGATACTAGAAAGTTCTATCAAAAATCGTCCTTTTTTAATATTTTTAACTATTCATTTGAAATTTTATTTGTTTGACTCTTGCGTTGCGTTGCATTGAAAAATGTTTTTCTACTTTTCATGCTTTTTAATTATTTTTTTTTTAAATTTATCATATTGTCTCGACTATGGCAGCAATAGTTCCAATATTATTATTTCATATATTGAAGTGTTTTTTATTCAAAATGACACTAGTTGATAAGAAACTATTAAGATTAAACACCAAAAACAACTTAAAAAAATATTTTGCATTTTAATTTAAAACAATTTAGCAGTTTTCGGTTTGTTTTTTTTTTGATACACAACAAAAACGTTGGTGTTTTTTCGAAAAAAAAACTTATAGCTCATTTACTGTGACTCATATTAAAAAGAAATAAAAATAATTATAAAATAAGAAAAAGTTTTGTAAATAAATTGAATAATAATTATAAAAAATGTATAATAAAAATTAAAAATAATTAATAACGACGAAGGAATATAAAAAAAATGAAATAATTAAGTTAAATTCAGTTGATGACACATTTTTATTTTTTTCTGTTCAATGAATCAATCATATTATGTTATATTTCATATAATTTGGTTCTCAAAAGTTAAACAAAAAAAATTAAGAAAGTAAACCCCAGTATACGACAAAAAAAAAGTTCGTTAGCTTAGAAGTAATTAGAAACGATTAAATTAAAATAACCCGTATAAATGTTAACATTTTACATCAACTCATTTCATTTCAAAGTTTTTTTTTATTCATATGAAATTTTTAACTGAAAAGCACCTTGCAGTCATACAATATCAACAGTATAAAAAAAATAGTCTTTAAAATAACAAAAAAAAACAATTAAAATTGAAAAATTGTACAGTTTTTTCTTCAAATTAACCGTTAAACTTTTCCAAACAAATTTTCATTCCATTCTTCAAGGATATTTAATAAAATTTATCAAAGTCATTCAACGAAATAAAAAAAAGAAATATCTTATAATAAAATTACATTAAAAAGTAATCACACCAAATTTATTTTTTTCCAATATTTTACTTTTTCAT
Organism: Culicoides sonorensis; assembly: GCA_900002565.1. Taxonomy (NCBI): domain Eukaryota; kingdom Metazoa; phylum Arthropoda; class Insecta; order Diptera; family Ceratopogonidae; genus Culicoides; species Culicoides sonorensis. The sequence goes on along the minus strand of LN483706.1, from coordinate 83,455 downwards.
AGTAAAATTTAATTGATACCAGATTGATGCCTCCTGATTACCAGGAATTTACTCTTCACTGTGTTGGATGACATGGACACGATTGAAACACTGCCAAAATGAATATCGATGAATTTGAATCCCAAGAGTATGATGATCTGGTTGAAATTTTAATTCATTTTTTTTTTTACTTTTCATTTCAATTCAATGTCAAATAAATGCACAATTAGAGTTAAGCATAAGTTAGAGATTCACATACATGAGATTTTAACATTGATTAACATACATGTGTAAATAGAAAAAAATGATAAAAAACAGTTTTTACTGAAAATTTAATTTAAATTTAAATTTAAACAGTGTTTGTTACATTGAAAAAAAAAAATAAATTAGACTTCCAAAAAATAACTAACACAAGCACTGTAGCAATGCCAAATAATATTCAAGGAAACACTAGAAGACAGTTAAATGTAGCGAAAAAAAAAATCAAAAAGAAGATCGACCTTATAATAAATTTAAAGAAAAAAAACGATGACACAGTATTCTTAATAATAAATGTTAACGCAATTTAGAGCACTATCAACATAACCATAACTAAAGAGTGAAAACTAGGAATATTATCAATGAGTATTAACATGAAAAAATAAGAACTGTATCAAAAAACATTTAAATACCACTAGAAAAAAAAACTAATCCATGAGAATTATTTCCTATTTTTATGAAGTAAAATTTTTAATGTAAAACATCATTCACACCACCAGAAAAATTTCAATTTTTAAAATAATAGTTAAATTTTATGTTTTATTTCATTAATTTCATCAAATACCCAGAATTTTTGATATAATTTCAATTAAAACGATTTTTTTTGTTTTTTTTCAAATTAATTTTCAAATAACTTGAAATTAAAATAAAAAAAACTAAATTAATAAAAATTAAAATAGAAGAAGAAAAAAATTAATCATAAATAAATAAAAAAATAAATTCAATAAATATAAAAATAAAAAAAAAACTTTCGTCTGTGTTTTCTGTACCTTTTATATACTAAAAATAAGTCTATATTTTATTGAAATATAATAAAAGAAAAAAAAAATATTTAATGAAACGTTATAAAATTTAAAAAAAAAATATATAAAAAGCGTATTGAAATTTGTAGAAGTAATTAAAATATAGTAAATGTTATGTATAATAATTATCAAAGTATATAAAAAAAAATAATTATTAAAATATAAACGGAAACTAATAAAAAATGGAAAATACGTAAGAACTTTTGAAATTATATAAAGTATAATGACATAATTCTTCTAAAATTATTATAATATTATATAAAAACTAATAAAATAAAATAATATTAAAAGAAGAAAAATTATAAAAAAAATTAACAGAATTAGAAAATCAAAGTAAAAAAATATATATAAAATTTAAAATATATAAATCATGTATGAATGAGTTAGGAAACAAAAAAAAAGTTATTAAAAAACAAGAGAAAATAAATTGGAATCGAAAAATCAAAATAAAAATACTTTAAATAGTGTTTCATTGATTTGGAGTTCCGGTATCTTGAAGCCTTTGATCATAGCAGATGGAAGATATTCAAAAAAAAACGGGCAAGTTACTCAAATTGTGGAAATTTTGTTCATTAATGAAAAATTTTATTTCATTTCTTTAATAAACTTTATTTTTCAAATTTTGCACAGACATGAGTTCAACAATTACACTAAATTTATTCTGGATAACTAAGTTTTTTTGGTGCTGATTCAATTTTAACACTTTTTGCTTCTAAATAAGTATCTAAATCTGTTCGACATCCTTGAACTTGATTATCTCTTGTCAAATCATTATACGGAATCAAATCTTCATACGGTTCTTCATTCACTAATGAGTCTCGAACATTTTCAACATCCTTCAATACACGAAGCAAATTAAGACCGGCCAATTTCTTCAGTTCCTCACGTGTCCATGGCTCATAACCGTGACCAGATTCAGCAAGTTTGTTAAACAAATCCGGATATGTACTGACATCTTCTAATCCAACTGGTGTTTGACCTACACCATCGTAATCTATAAAATAAAATAATAAAAAAATGGAAAAAATTCTTTTATCACCATTTAAATTTATATTACCTGCACCGATCCCAATGTTATCAGTTCCAATCAAATTTTTAATGTAATTCAGATGTTCAATCGCCTTATCAATTGTGTTATTTCCTAAAAACCCTGGATAAAAGTTAATCATGATAATTCCGTTATTTTTCTTCAATTCAAACAAAACATCGTCTTGAACATTTCTGTGATGATTGTAAACTGACCATGAAGATGAATGACTGAAAATTACAGGTGATCGTGATGTGTGAATTGCATCTAACATGACACCTTTACTAACGTGAGATATATCGACCATCATTCCAAGTCGATTCATTTCCAACACGACTTTCTATTTAAAAATTTAAAATTTTAATGTTTGTATAACTTAAATTTAATGGAAATTACCCTGCCCCATTCAGTTAAATTGTGTTTCGTTGTAAGGGATGATGAATCAACTGGACTCGCATCAGCCCAAGGTAACGTACAGCTGTGTGTCAGTGTCATATAACGTACACCCAATTCATAGTACAATCGTAACACACCTAGACGATTATCCATTGAATGACCTCCTTCGACACAGATTAAACTTGCAATTTTTTTGTTTTCAAATGCATTCCAAATACCTTCAGCACTATCAGCATACTGTAAGTCATTTGGATATGCTTTAATCAATCGCTTGATTACATCTATTTGATCCAACGTTAATTCAACGGCATCTTTATCGAGACTGTCACAACCAACATATGCAACCCAAAATTGACCTCCAACTTTTCCTTTGCGTAATCTTGGTAAATCTGTGTGACTTGATGAAATGTTACCCCATTTCGGGTGTTTCTTTAAATCAGAATCGAGATTAAAGTTTTTCAATCGATCATGCTCTAAGCGGTAAATGTTGTAAGGTAAGTCATTATGACCATCAACTAATGGAACTTCATCCAAAACGGAACTTCCAACAAACGGAAGTGATTCTCCTACTGAAGAGACGGAAATGGGAATTGCAATGGCCAATGCGATAACTGCTATCAATATGATAGCGCCCGTTATGTACATGACTTTACGATTTATTACTAAAAGGAATAATGAAATACAAAATTATGCTACAAAATTCAACGAAATACTAATCAATTGGCAAAGTAATCAAACGTTTTATAGACTTTCAGAAGCAATGTCATGCTTAATTGAGATTAAATTGGATTATCACTTTACATTGTTTTATTATTGAAAATGAATTGGGTTTTTTAATCGTGGATAAAGATAAGCCTCAATTTTTTTTTAATATTATTTTAGATCAATTACTGATAACTTATCTGTAGACATACAAAGCATTTACCTGGCAAACTATCAATTAGCATGATGATTCTCTTTATTTACTACAAAAATTAAAACCAATTTACAAACTGCGTCAAAATACGTTTATTGCAAAATTCATACTGAACTGTTATTATTTTTTGATATCTTATGTTACAAAAGATCTATGAAATGCGTCTCATCTTTGTGATGAGTCTAGTCAAGAACAAGAAAGATAACAAGTGCTATTAAAATATTCACTGTTTACATTTTTGTCAATATGTGGTGAACGTATAAATTATGAGCCTTAATCGTTTATTTTTTTTTTTTTTATTATTTGCTTGTTTATGACAAGGCATGACAATAAATTAGATAAAAAAATTTTAATAATTCTTATGATAAAAATTTAACACCTTCATTATTTTCAAATACAACACATTTTCCTCGTGATTCAAGGACTTTTAATGCTTTTACCAGTACTCGCTCATCCAGTCCATAAAATTCTTCGCCAACTGTGCTGTCACCGTTTGTGAGATCAAACAATGTAAAAATCGTATTTGTTTGCCCATTTGCTACAATCCAATTATAGATCAAGTTCGCCCATTCATCTAAAGTATGCCAGTAAATTTCCCATTGTGTCTTTTTCTTATCTAATGGAGTGGCATTCTGTGTTTTTGCAAGTTCTTCCAATACCATTAATTTTCCTTCGTTCGACAACTTTCGATTTAAAGTTTCATTTGCAAACAACTCGGTTTCTTCGCCCAAATTTAAAACAGCTAAGTTTTTATGCTTGTAATATTTTAATACGAGAGTGCACCAAGTTACGAGTTGTCTTTCTCTTGTTTTTGAATGTGGTTGGATACTGGAAAAACATTTAAATTGAAATTTCATTTCAAAATGGTTGCTTTTGAAACTTACGTGAAAAAAGGTGGAAAATTGTATTCCCAAGGCCATTCAAATTCCGTCATACTGTTAATATTTCAATTTTAAATTACTAATAATGTACAATTTTATTAAAAGCTTGAGAAGAAAGAAGAATAGAACAGTTTAACTTTAATTGTTTTGATTTGTGATTTGACATCAGAACAATCATAATCAGCTGTTTTTTGTTTACATAACTTTTACTATTTTTTGTAGTAATTTTCATTGATAAAAGTTAAACAAAAATGAAAGGAAGTTTAAGGACATTAAAAAAATATGAAATGCATGATCTTCAAACAATTTTATTTTTCTCAAATCAAATAAATTTTATAATTCGTTCATCTTAAAATATGTTAGTTTGTAGCTGTTGAATTTCCGATTCCTTTTCCCTTATTTGATCAACCAAACTATCCAAGTTATCTTGCAATCGTTTACGTAGAGTTTCATTCTCAATTGAAGATATTTCCAATTCCTTTTGAATTTTTTGTTGCTTCAATTCTGTCACTTGTTGTTCTAAATCATTCAAACGAGCACTTATATCTCTCGATTCCTGAGATGATTGTGGAACCATAAAGTCATTTTCTTGATCAAAGTACTCGGCAGCTTCTTGATGTTGACGGAATGTAGGAGAATCAGCACTATTGTTAAACATTGATTGGCTGAATTCTATTGTGAGTTTTTCAGAGCCTCCATGGTATTGCATGGAATTTGAATCAGACATACGACTTCGACTATCTTCGGCACTCAATCTACTATTCTCATCAATATCAATCATTTTGATATTGGCATCTTCTTCATCTGAATCTGACACTTCTCCACCGAAAATATCATGTTCAGCCAAGTCTCGACTTGCTCCTTGTGTTTCATTTTCAGCTTCAGCAGTTGGATCATTATTTGCATCCCGATGTTTTGATTTGCCTTTTTGTTTGGATGTACTTGGTTGATCCTCGTTCTTAGATGGTGGTTTATTTGGATCTTCCTCTTCGGTAATTATTTCCCATTTAACACTCACAGCTTCATTATCAACTCTAAGTAATCGTTTTACTTCTTTTTCAATTTCAGGTGCTTCAACATATTTTTTCTTTAATGTTTTTCTAAAACGTCTACGTCTCACATTTTTTAATGGTGGTGTCACTCCATGTGGATGTAGAAATTTTTTGTCAACCTTGTTAGGATCCTTCTTTTTATTCTTACTTGGTGACTCTTCTTCAATCGGTTGCTCTTCAGGCTCCATTTTACAAATCATCATTTGGCAAATGTCAGCAGTTTTATAAAAGTTCTTCAAATCAACAGATTTAAGGGATTCAATAACGGTCGGCAAATCTACAACTTTTGCATGCATAAGCCATTGATCAAAACGAACTTCACCATAACGCACATCATTGTCCAAGCGAATGCTTAAACGTTCCTTCAAGTTATTTGCCCCTTCTCGGACTGCTTCTCGTAAGGATTGGGCAGGTTCCTGAAAAAAATGTTTTATAAAGTATTATTTAAAGAAACCTTGTAAAATAACTTACCTCAGGTAAACGAAGAATAAACTGATTTTCTAATTCCACTCCATCGTCACGTTTTGGCTCGATTTTAGGTTTTTCCGGCATTTTTAAAGAACTTTTAGTCAAATTTTCTTGAATTTGAATTGCAATGTTTATTTTTTTAAGAAATTTGACGTTTAAATATGTAGTGGACGTATTCAGGAAAGTACTCTTTTGTTTGTTTACATGTTCATAAGAGTTTAAATTTTGCTTGAATTCATAACGGTTTTCAAAATAAAGCGACGCCTTACACAAATTTCCCATAAATAATTGGAACGGTTTGAAACATGAGATAAGTTAATCAAAGCGAACGCTTATTCAGATTTGGACTTGTCATACAAAAAAACTATCAACAAAATTTGAACAAAACTTTACACGCCCTTTTATTCAATGTTATTTTAAAACATTAAAATTCTTTTATTTTACGGTTTCTGTTAACATTTTAAAGGAGAATGAACTCAAAAAATCTTTGCATATTGATCGTCCTTTGCAGTATTTATTCAAGTTGTAAGTTCAAAATCTATCAAAACTACATCCAACTTGTTGATCTCATTAACAATTTCTCTTTCTTTCCAATTTCAACAGGCTCTGCATTGGAATGTTATGTGTGTAGCAATCAAACAGACAATACCGAAAAGTGCTTAAACACAATCAAAACTTGTGAACCTGGCGAGGATGTCTGTTTATCTGAAGTACGTTGGGGCTCAACTCCTTACTGGAGTTTAGGTGATCAAAGGCAGTATTATGTATCGAAACGATGTTCAACAAAAGATTTGTGCAAAAAAATTCGCGCCAAGTATATGCCTTATTGCACTCGAATCTGGTATGAGGATTGGACATGCTCGGAATGTTGTCTCGGCGACAGATGCAATTATTATGTTATCAATGGATCTTCAAGGCATCAAATGTCGAATTTGTTGACTGGAATTGTTATGACAATGATGACGATGGTTTTATACAAATTTTAAAGATTTTTAAGAAGGAAACGAAACAAAGCCGTCCAATTTAATTGCTCTACGAAGAAAGAAGGAAAATCGTCACACAAATAGTATGTAAGAAAAGTAAAAGTACGAATCTCCGTCCAAGTTTAGATTTAACTCAAAGTTTTTTTTTTATACAAATCATTTTTGTTCTGTTACAGCTTAAGAATAGTGAATAAAATTTTAAAGCAAGTTTCTGTTCTAGCAGTTATTCTTTTAAATAAAGCTGCATATGATACTCTTAAAACAACGATGTGACACTATTGAGTTCCAATAAATCACCCAAAATTTCATCCACACGTGTCCCGATCTTCTTAGCAACTTCCTGTTTTTCATGCACAGGCAAATTATTGAAATGCCATACAAGTTCTCCATCGACAATGCACCTCGCTGGATTGTTCAAACTTTTTTTCATTGTTTTAATGGTTCTAAATGCTTTTGGATTCAATCCCCCCAAATGTGCGATATGAGTGACAAGCACATTCTGCAACATGAATAGACGACGATACGTTTTTTCAGGTAAAGGTACCACATAACCCATGCCACCATCAAGAGTTGCGAAAATTGTCACATGTTTTCCGTCATAATTGTAATTCCTCTTCGTTTCATCAATTTCCTTAAAGTCACACTGAACGCGGAACATTGTATTGATACGCTGACCAAGATGATAATCTGCTTTCTTTATCAGTTTATGACCACCGAAGGACTCACGTGCTTCAGGCTGATACATGTACATGAGAATATTTGCCTGATCATCTGTTGCAATGAATCCAAGATTATTGTTATCAACGGCAAATTCAATACTGTAAATGTTGACACGACTAAAATCACGTGACACAACAGACAAAGTTCGATATTCCTCTTGGAACCTTAGGATACTTATTGATTGGTACATGTCAGCAACTAAAATGAGGGATTTGACTGAGACCATTTCGTGGATGTAAATGTTGGTATCAATAAATGCAACTCCACTAACGTCATTATCTTTGAGTTGGAATAAATATATCTTAAAATGAAAAAATAAATTTGAATTATTCAAATTTGTAAGGTAAAATGTGATTATTCGTGTACCTTTTGACCCACAGCACACACAAGGAGGCCAAGCACATGAGTAATGGCAGACACTGGTCCTTTCTGTTCCTTGGTTAAAACTTCCTTGAATTTGTATTTCGTCATTGGTTTGCCAGGTTCAGGCACTACTTCAATGATATCATATAGGAGAATCTTGAATGAAAGAAAAATTAATTAAAAATTTACTTATTTGTGGATTAAAATTTCTTACTCTTCCCCTCGATGTTATATCTTCGCTATATGTGTAATTAGTGCCAACTGCGATATATTCCTTCAATCCTGACAATGCACCTTCATATGCTAAACTGACATTTTTCAGTGCAGTCACATGTTCCCAGTCATCCAAATCGATACTCGTTTCAGGAACAATTTCCCAAATCTCTGGCGAAACAAGGACAATTTGAAATTTATCAACAGTTGGATACACAAATCGCTCTCCCTTATTTTCCTCAGTCGATTCCTTATCTTCACCATTGAATCGAAAATATTTATTACTGACTTCCTGGTGATTTAAACACACGCAATACACCTTATGTTCATTGTGATAAACGACATGACCCGGAGTGCATCTCATCGGGATTTTACGGATTGGCCAATGTGCATCATACGTTAAATACGTAGGCAGAATTGAAATTTGAAGTGTGTTGCTATCATCAAAGTAAAGAAAACCATTTGGACAGTTTATGTTATTAAATGGAGCAAAAGTTCTCATTTTTTGATTTCCATACAATCGATGGGTGCGAAGTTCTCCCCTGCTTGTAAGGAATACAAGATAAGATTGTTCACCGCAAACTGCAACACCACTCATATTGGCAACATTGAAAAAATGTTTCAGTTTCGCCACATTTTTGTGTGAAGTTTTGAAGGGATCGTCATCCGTTAAATCCTCAACATCACCACGTGGTGGAGTGAAATACAACATTTCATGATTCAACTTGACAAATCGAATTTTTAAATGGCCTTTTCCGTATCGATAGACACCGTAAATAAGAATTTGATTATCGAGCCGAATGAACAGAAGGGGTCGTGATGCGCAATGTCCTAAACCAACCACTAAAAGTTCCCTTGGCATTGAACTTTCATTAATCGGCACATTGTTGAATGTGATTGGCTGTTGTTGTGGCGTTGAATCTGCTAGACCAGGCTCTTTTTTTGTTTGTGCAATAATTGGAACAAATTCCATTGAATCAGCCAAGAAATAATTTCCATTGCCCACATTATTCACTAAATACATCAATTTCAAATCAGGCATCGAGTAAATTTCCATGTTGCCATTGTCACGTGTTATGAAGACCCAATATGTGGTTTTATGGACTTGCATCAGTCGTCGCCACCAATCTGAGTTCTTCACTTTTGCTTTAATGACCATCTCAGCCATACTTGTCATTTTCATTGCATTTCCAGATTCGCCGTACAATAAATCCTCTTCATCGTCAATCAAGAGCACTTTTTCACTTTTCATCGCACCAAAACCTGAAGAGAAGGCGTTACTTTTAAAGTCCTGATTGAATTCCATTTTTGTGGTAAATAACCCTGACACGTCTTTATAGCAACACATTCCAATTATCGGTGGTGAACTTGAAATTACATTTTTATTGACAGCCAATCGAGACATTCCTTTCGTGTCACGCAGAGCCAAAGTGATAACTTGACCATTTTGTGTCCGAATGCAAACATATGGATCTGCTATGGAACATGAAGTAACAGGATATCCCACGTCAATCGGGATATTTTGGATGATGCGTGTACCTTGCAGTAATCTTACGGACTTTGTCGTTACTTGTACGATGTATCGATTTTGACCAACGTTACCAACGTGAATTGTGGGTAAATTGCATGCAAATCCAGTATTTTGAATTTCATTGATTTCTTGACCAGTTTGAAGTACCATCGTGGAATTTTCTTGTGTCAATATCATGAAAGCATGTGACGCATCTTGAGGTCGATCCGGTTTTTTATTTGAATCATCAGCCACCGTCCAGACATCCAATGACCCTGTCACATCAAAGCTTGTAATCGATTGTGGTTTTACTGTGCTTTGAATTACAGTTAATGCTCCATTTTTACCATGACCACTTGCAGCTAGCACTTCCAAATGGAAATTTTCGTAAGATTCTTCTTGTTCAGGTTCCAGATGTTCATCCTCAGTCACGCGTAAACCAACTGCCATGTGTGAAAGTGGGCCAATATTGATGATACTGTCACACACTTCGAATAAAAAGCTTGTCAGTTGAACAGAAGTTTTGTGTCCCGTGCCATACACTTCAAATTCTTCTTGTTCCAATCGAGGACGTTTCACAATTTCTTTATCGACACCTTCATTGTCATCGATTGTTATAACGGTACTTTCATCCTTTTCCTTGAAATGCAACAACAAACTATTTCCGAGTCGTGATCCCAGGAAAAGATATTCCTCTTGACAAACACAAATACAACATGTCAGAACACTAGAAGCTGCTTTACTGAAATGAAAACTCCGCACACTTCTCATTGAATCTGCACAAAGTGTCAGGACATAAAGTTCACCATTGTTCAGTGATAAAACTAATTTATCGTTATCAATGAACTCAAATTGGGCACAGTCCAAACTAATTTTAACTCCATCTTGAGGTTTTAACGGAAAACTCGTACTATGATCTGCTATGCTGTTCAAACTCACACCATACGGTGGTACACTTTGATTCAAATAAATCAGTGCGTTAACTGCCATAACTAGACATCCATTTATTGGTTTCTTCAATGGAATGACCTTGAAACAATCGAACGGCAAATTTTGTACACTCCAGATAACAGGATGCACTCTTTGTTGAATGTTCAATGAAAGTGCAACCATCATACATGAATCTTGACGCACGGCAATTCGACCGGAAAATGTTCTGACAGGTTCATACAAGACAAGTAACGTTGGCTCATAGTACCCATGTAAAAATTGAATATCAATCACATTATCAATTTTCTCATCGAGATCTTTCAGTGTTATAATGTAAGATGCTAATATTGGTGTTTTTGTGATAATTTGTGTAGGAGTTTTTTTCATTGGTTTCACATCTGTTATTTCAATTTCATCCAATCCAGTATCCTTTCGAAAAGGTAAAACGACCAACTTTTTTCCATATACAAGCATTACAGCACAACGATTATCAGGATCGACACGCACAATGGGAATATGGAAATTTCCAGTCCATCCACCACGAATTTCTTCTTCCTCAAAATAATGTAAACTCAAAGTTTTCAATTCGAATGTATCAGGATCATGCTGCACCACACTCAATTTTGCATCAGTGAAACTTATGAGGAGCGCATCGCGAGGAGATCCAGCTAATGACACAGATTGCAATGACATGACATTTCCAAAGAGAGTGTATGTTGCAAGGCATTCCAAATGCATGTTAGGTGGTCGAAGATCTGGAAAATTGATCAAATAAAATTAAAACACTACAACAGAAAAAAATCTTATCAACACACCTGAATATTTTTCATTACTGATTGTGGGATCCACATCAGGTCGTAATCGATAAACTTTCAAGATATTTGCTCCAGCAGTCACAAGAGACTCCTCTAAATTATTGAAGAAATGGCAAGTAATTGAATGTTCAATGCCAGTTGCTGGATGTGTTTGTTTACATATCGAAAACATGTTGAACCGGTATTTTGACTATTTATCAAGATTTTTTGGTTTTTCAGGCAGATTTTTGAATCACTTCTTTAATTTCAATATTATTTCATGTTTAGCACAATTTTTCTTTAATAAATTTATAAGTTTTCTTGGATAAATAGAGGAAAATAAGATTCTATTGAAAAATTTAAGGTTTTCCGATTTGTTTTGTTTACTGTTTTGACAGATCTGTCAAAATTGTTTATGATCACAAAACAACAACAGAAAGTGCCGGTCAATTCAAGCAAATGTGAACATAAAATTAAATTTAAATTAAAAATGAAATCCATCGCAATTGTTACATTCCTATTATGTTTATTATTCGCCTTTTCAAGTACCATTGAAGTTGATAAAAATGGATACATTTTATACTGTCCTTGCATGGGTGAGTACAAAAAATTATTCCCTTTTAATTTTTTGTCAATTTATATGAAATTCTTTCCCAATTCAGGTCGTTTTGGAAATCAAGCAGACCACTTTTTAGGAGCCCTTGGATTCGCTCATGGCCTTAACCGAACATTGGTCCTTCCAGCATGGAATGAATATCGAAAGGGAGAAGCCAGATCAGCTCAGATTCCATTTGATACGTATTTCAAAGTTGAGCCTTTGTTAGAATTTCATCGAGTTATTACCATGGAAACGTTTATGAAAGAATTAGCTCCAGATATTTGGCCAGAACAAGAAAGAATTTCATTTTGCTACACAGAACGTACAGGATTAGATGGTAAAACTGGTAAAGGTTGTAATGCAAAGGACGGAAACCCTTTTGGTCCTTTCTGGGATAATTATGGTGTTAATTTTGCAAGGTCACAATTTTTTGGACCTTTGACATATGATGTGCACTATCAGAATATGGGTGAAAAATGGGCTGAAGCTTTTCCTCCAGAAAATTTTCGTGTAATTGCATTTACTGGAGCACCTGCAAGTTTTCCAGTCCAAGACGAAAATCGTCATTTACATAAATTCTTGAAATGGAGTGAACAAATTGAGGAAAAGGCAAAACATTTCATCAAAAATTCACTTCCAAAAGGTGCATTTATTGGAATTCATTTGAGAAATGGCATGGACTGGGTCAAAGCTTGTGACCATGTGACTGAAACAAAAAATCTTTTTTCATCACCACAATGCTTGGGTTATCGAAATGAAAAAGGCCAATTATACATGGAGCTCTGTATGCCATCTAAGGAAACAATTATTCGTCAAATTAAACGGCAAATTAAAACATTCAAGGAATTGAACAAAAACAATGAGATAAAATCAGTATTTGTTGCATCAGATAACAATCATTTACTTGAGGATTTGAATAAGAATCTCAAGAGAATGGGAGTTGTTGCAATGAAATTGGACGAAAATAATCCTCATGTTGACTTGGCTATCCTTGGAATGTCAAATCATTTCATTGGAAATTGCATTTCATCATTTTCTGCTTTTGTGAAAAGAGAAAGGGATTCAAAAGGATTTCCATCAACATTTTGGGCATTCCCTAAAGAAAAGAAGGAACCAGTAACTAAAGTTGATCACGAAGAACTGTAAAAAAATACTCGAAATAAAAGACTTTTGTTAAAATTATGATATCCTCTGAACCTTTATTAGATTCAAAAGCAACTTAAATTTTAAATGCATCATTTGTATGAAAAAATTAAATAATTTTCTATTCAAAAGGTGGTGGTGGATCACCTGAATACCAATTAATTAATCGATGTTCAGGCTGCTGATTGATAGCTCTGTACTGGTCACTTAATAAATTCTGTGAAAATGTCACGTGATTTTTGTACGCTTCCTCCTCGTTGCCCCTCTCCTGCATTATCATATACAACTCTTTTAAGATCGCGGTGCCCCATAATTGAACATTAATATCAGGGATCTTTGATGCCAATTGCAGCGCAGGCGTCACCATATTCATACTTTCCCTTGAATTATTGATACTTAAGAAGACATGTGATAAGAGAACTAATGAGCAAGACGTTAATCGATTTAAATCTTCAGCATTGGCCATTTTGAGAGTTTCACGTAAAAATCGTTTTGCTTCATGAAAGCTACTTTTATGAAATGCATTCAGTCCTTGAACGTAATAAAAGCTTCCAACCAGTGCTTGACTGTTGTTAGATGTTGTGGTGTCAGTTTGCACTTGTTGCAACAGATATTGCAATTCTTGTTCACGATGAGTCCGGAGATAGACAATTGCAAGATTTAAGTTTGCAAATAATTTTAAATCACGTTCTGTCGTTTCTTGGAGACAGACTTGAAATTGTTTTTCTGCATTATCAAACAGTGAGATAGACATGGCATATAATCCAAGAAGACAATGAAGTTGAGGTGAATGACGTTTCAAAAGCGCTTTATTCGGTGATGAAAGACAGACATCTTTGGCCAAGCCGATCTCTTGAATTGCCAGCGATTTGTTGCCCATTACTAATCGACACATGATTATGTGTTCAAGGAGAATGATTTGAAAGACTGCTAAAATTGGTTTGTTTTCTTGAGCTGTAAAAGAAATGCAATGATAAATTTAGATTTAAAAACAAAATAATTGAATGAAACTCACATTTAAGCACCTCAATATGCGAAAGTGCCTTTTCAGTGTATTTTTGAGCTTTATCCATGTAACCTGCCATCATTGAATGCCACACAGTAACTAAATACACCAAGACAATATTCAAGTCCTTTGGAAGCCACATAAATGATTCCATTGGTGTATTTCCGAAAATTTGATCATCGGATGGCCAATTTGGAGCCATAATTGTTTGAATGCTCTGCTGAAGCTGTTTTAAGCTCGATTTCACAGTTTTGACTTGTCCAATTTGGAGGTAGTGCAATACTTGTAATGTCAGAAAAAATAATTTCAAATATTCCTTAAGATGTACATTTTGGATTGAATTATCGATGATCAGTACGGCTTGATTCAAAGTTGCATGCACTTCTTGTGTCTTACGTTCAATCATTAAAATCTAAAAAATTTTTAATTAAAATTATGAATCGAAATTGTATAAATTTAAGCTTCTCACCATTGCTCTACTTAAAAGAAATAAAGTTTTCAAATATGCCATACTCGTATCGTCACATGTATCTACACCAACTGCCAATAATGTGGATGCTGGTGCATATTCTTTGTCATTAGAATGGATTTGCTGTAAACAAGACAAACATTAAATAGAATCATTTTTATAAAATTAATTTTAAATTTACCGCTAATTGAAACAAAAGTTTGCAATGCCACTGAATGTTGTGTTGTGATAATTCCAATGCTTTTCTCAGTACAACTTTAGCTGCTCCACTTTGATCCTCACGCAGATACAATGACGATAATAAAGTTGCAATTTCGAATTTCACATCATCAAATTGACTTAAATTTTCTGCAATGTGCCAGCCTTTTTCCAAATGACCTTTGGCCATGTCAATATTTTTCGTGTAATTCATAAGGATTTGAGCTAATTGAAAGTGAGTTCGGGCCTCCATTTTAAGTGGAGGCTGAAACGTAAACAACGCTTGCAAACATTGAATGGCATGTCGAATATTAGGTGGATTTGAGGTGCGAAAATATTCAGCAAGGCCCAATAATGCTACATAACATCGATCTTGCTGTGAAGACATTTTAAATTAATTGAATATCATTAAAATCTTATTAAAACAAAATTATTTTATGCGATGTTGTAGTTGTTTACACTTTTTATTTTGGAAATGCAAATGTCACTTGTCAAATGTCAAGTTTTGAAAATGGAACATTTCCATGAATTTCAATGGAAACAGGAGATTTTCAAATGATATTGGAATTTCAGTTGCTTTTTCTGCAAATTTGCAAGTAATCAACACGAAAAAAGTGATTTATTTAATATTTATTGAATTCAAATAAAAATTGGAAGTGTCTTTTCGATCCAGACCAACTTCCGCTACGTTGCGTATCGGATTTAATTTACATTTTTTTTCATCATCATTATCGTGTTTTTATTTAAGTTCTAAGTTTCAATCATTTACTTTCTGAACCACATTTGCAAAGTCTTCATACGCTTGACCTTCTTTTGCAATTGAAGAACACCATACAATAAAGCTTCACAAGTGGGTGGACATCCAGGCACATAGATATCGACGGGGATAATTCTGTCACATCCACGGACAACTGAATACGAATAATGATAATATCCACCACCATTGGCACAACTTCCCATTGAAATGACCCATCTTGGTTCGGGCATTTGATCATAAACTTTACGTAGAGCAGGTGCCATTTTATTTGTTAAAGTTCCGGCAACAATAATGACATCAGCTTGACGTGGTGAGGCACGGAACACAACACCGTATCTGTCCATATCATACTAAAATATATAAAAAAAATGTATGAGATTGAAACTTATAAAAAAAATTTATATAAATAGTTCCAGCAAAAAAAATGTAAATATTTACTCGTGGAGCAGCGATATGCATCATTTCGACAGCACAACAAGCCAAACCAAAAGTAAGTGGCCAAATTGAACCTTTACGACCCCAATTTAGTAAATCATCTAGACGTGCAACTGCCCAATCACCCAAACTAGGTTGATTTGATCCGAACGGTGAGTATCCAGGTCTTGGTGGAGGATTTTCTGGATTCACTACAGGCAAAGTTTTTTCGCCTCGAAGATGTTGTTTTTGTTGACCAACTCCTGCTAATGCTAACGCACCATTTCGAACACTTCCTAATGCACCGACTTGCAAGGTTTTAGCTAAAGAAGTTGCCAACATTTTTCACACTAAAGTGATTTGTGGTGAGACGTAATAATTTTTTTTATCTAGACAATAATTTTTTACTTGATCGAAGTACTTTTTTACATAATCAATTGAACGTCAAAACATATGTCAAAAGTGACAGAGGTGGAGTGACAATTGATTACAGTGCAAAAGCCACCAATTTCAAATATTGAGACGTTGAAAGTGAATTTTATTTGATTGAATAAAAAACTTGATTTAAATTTGATTAAAAATTATGTTTTTATTATAATATTGATAAATTTCTTTTAAATTTGTATATTTTTTTTGTCTGAACAAGAAAAAAAGGCATAATTTTCTATGGAATATTAAAAAATTTACTAGAAGACACTTCTTTATTGAATAAATATAGTTTGGTTCTGTAATCAGTTATACATTAAATTCATCAAACAAAAAAATAGTCTTTTGAAAACACACACATACACAAACACGCACAAACAAATTATTTTGAATCGTGAGGGTAGTGAATAGGGAAGCACCTTAAAATATCCTGTTTTGAATTAATATTTTTTTTTCATATAAATTTATCATCTAAATTAATTTCCATTCATTTTTCTGTATGGTTTTCCTCCATTTCGTTCCCACATTGAATTAAATTCATGTTCCAGAATTTCAGCTCCACGTTTACGCGTCAACCCAGTTTCTTCTAAACTCAACTCACACATTTGCATGTCATCGATGCCAGCTACCAATAAAATGGGAGGCTTTTCTGCATGCAGTTCCATTTGACGGGCCACATATTGGCCATCAAAGTGAGCATACCACCAACCACGTTTGGTATTGTCATTTGGATCATTTGAGGGTCGAACAAATGGAATGCGGAAATAACGGTCGATTGAAGTGGAGGTGTCTGGTTGTTTTGGGATTGCACGTGTTGGGGCTTTTGCAGCTGCAATATTTGAATATTAGATATTGAAAATGATTTGATTGAAATTAAATTTACGTACCAGCTTCCATAATACTTCTGGGAGCACGCTCATTTTCATCCATGGTAGAGCGTTTGCGATTCTTCGCTTTCCATGCGTGATAAACCTTCAAACGGCGATGAAATTCATGACGACATGCCTTGAAGTAAAAATAAAATTTAAATTTAACCACTTTTAACAAATTTTCCATTTACCTCAAGCAATTCAATGTCACATGACGTATTAATTGCATCACGCAATTCAGAGTATTTCCATTTAGACAAATCGAATTTTCCATTTCCCACCAACTGCTGCTGTTGTTGTTGTGCTCGTATCTGCTCAGATCTGAATATTATCGGGAAAAAATTAACGAGTAAAATTACAAATTTTTCTTCAATTTTTAAACGAATCGACCACATCCATTTATAAATTAGTAAATAAATTTTCTTTGGTATTAAACAAAAAACGGACATTCTTACTACTAAAAAGTGAAAATTAGTACTAATTACTACAGAAAAAAAATTTACGTTAGACTTTTTAGTTTCTAATCTATGTTACATCTTTTTTTAAGATCATTATTTATTGTGTTACGTAAAATGTACAGTTAAAGGTACAAAATCCATGCAAAAAAAATAAAATTCTATTAAACGAGGAAAATACCTGATCAATCGATTTGAATTTCCAAGACCAGTAGAACCGCTGAAGGAAGAACGAAGAGTAAAAAAAAACTCAAAATCAGTGTATTAAACAAAATTTGACATTATCATGGGAATTTTGAAAACTCACACAAGTAAAAAATGATAGCTAAAAATTGAACTTACTTTCGTACAAATGGAGGACTTTCATCAAGTTGCCCATTGGATTCCTCAGCTAAGCGCATTGCCAGTTCATGATCACGACGTTCCTGTTCAAGTTGCTTACGATATCGCATATCGTCTTGTGCTTCTTTTTCAAGTTGTTGCTGTAAATTGTTAAATTAAATGAATATTCAAAGGATGGTTTTAAGAGATTTCCACTTACTTGTAATTCCAATGCAGCTTTTCTGTCTTCTTCTTCCAAGCGTAATCTCTCTGCTTCTTCTTGCTTGCGTCGCATTTCCATTTCGGCTTTCCTGTAAATTCAAGTAAAAATTAAACTTAAATTTTTAATGTGACATTGCATCAAATTACAATTTTCGATCCTCCTCCTCTTGTTGAATTCTTCGTTGCTCTTCCTGCTTAGCTCTCTGTTCAGCCTCCATTGCTTGCTGAATTTTCCGTAATCTTTCCTGTTCTTCTGCATTTTTCTGTTGAGCCAACTTTTGTTTTAACATGTTCATTTCCGAGTCCATTTTCTTTGAGATTTCATCGTGTAGATCCTTAATTTGATTCGCCGTAATTTTCGGATTAGATTTAATTTTGGTAATGGACCCATCAATCAGCTGTTGAATTTCATAGACACATTTCATTAAAGCATCTTTATCGCCCTTCAATTGATTTGCAATTTCCTCCATTTTATTCACATTCGCTTTTGTCTGACGAATTTTGACAATTCCACGATATCGAGGTTGATGCTGCTTACGCACAAGATATCCTCTAACAGTTTTTTGCAATAACAGTACACATTTATTTCGATATTTGATTCTATTTTTAACTGTAAAATAAAATTAATGTGATTAAAATTCATTTTAAATTTAAATTTGAAATTTAACTCACTTTTAATTACACTGATTGCACAATAAGCTGACTTGATCCACCGCGAGCGGACTAACCACTTTTTGACATTAGCCACAATTGCTCGTAGATTTTCCGGGTCACTTTTCATGATGCGATCAAATTCCACAAATTTTCCAGGTCGGAAAAAGACTCTTGTGATACCAAATTTGAAGTCTTTGCTATTTAATTTAAGTGAATGCAACATTGCTTCACAAAAAGTACGTGGTTGGAGTTTTGCTAATTCAGGAGGTAAATATCCTTTGTACATGTTGTAGAGTTCGGTGAATGGAACACGTGATGGATATCCGTATTCCATTAACTCAAGTACGGAAGTTGTTCCAGAACATTTTAGCTGGGCCAATGCAAGACCACCTTCAAAGTCATGATCTGTCATTTTTGCATTGGGTTTGATGCAACGAATGAAGTTCGTGCCCTATATTAAATGAAAATGTTTTGAATTTAGCTATTTTTACAAAATTTTAATAATAACTTACATTTTGTTCCAACTTTTGCATTAAATCACTTAATTGTGTCTTGAATTTCGAACCTACCGAGATAAAAGACAATTTTCCTTTCGTAGTCGATGAATTTTTCGCTTCAAACAACTTTTTCAACAACGGATTTGAACACTCCTGTACCAATGCCTCCAAAGACGAATGTAAGGCATCGTTATTTTTTTCAATGAACTGATTTGTGTTGTAACAGACTGCTCCAGCAAAGTGTCGTACCAAAAATCCCTCCTCGTCTCTCAGAGTACGATGTGACTTTAATCTTGAAGCACGTGGAAGTGAAATACGAAAATGACCTTGCCATTGTTTGTGAACCTCATTCGTAAAATGATCATACGAAGGTTTCGGCAATTTTGATTCCTCATCCAATAAATTGAAAATTCCACCAGTTTTTGATTCAATTAAATCAATTATGTCTTGATTATCAGTGAATTTTATCTCAGGTACATTAAGGCCTTCACGTTTATACAGCTCTTGTTCATGCATCAAAATGTTATCATTGAAGAATTTTTGTAATTTTTCATTGCAATAATTTATGCAAAATTGTTCAAAACTATTGACAGTGAAATATTCAAATCCAGCAATATCAAGTACACCAATGTAAAAGGAGGATGCTTGAAATGGAATGTTTTGATTGATTAAAGCAACGATGTGGTCAAATAATCTTCCATACAAAGCCTTAGCAAGAGCATCTCTCGCATTATTCGCTTCATGTACTTTCAATGGAACCATAATCACAGTTCCTTTGATGCCACCTCCCTTACTCTGCATGATCCTTGATGTAAGTGCAGTTCGTAGCTCAAATGTATCAAGTCCAATTAATTTCGCTGTAATTGTAAGAGCCTGCTCTCCATTTGAAGACACACGACAGCCACCTCTTGTATCATCAGGATTCTCTTCAAATCGGATATTACCCAAATGTAAAACTGCCGCAACTAATGCATAAATTGAGTTTTTATGCTCCTCTGTAATACCAAGGCGTGCTAAGGCCTGATCAAGTTCTTGGAAATCCTTCAAATCATCGAGCAATGGATCACGAAGTGGTCCAAGACTCAAATGTGATTTAGATTTTTGCGAATTTTGAATCAATTTGTCGGTTTGACTATTTGAAAAGTATTGATTACATCCAGACAATATACGAAAATCATCGGGATTGCTCAAATGAAGTCTTTCACGTAGTTGAGGCGGTGCACCAGAACAAAGCATATAAAATACGTGATAATTACGTTCTTCCGGATTTTGACTTATAATACGACTTTTTTCAAGTAAATAATGAGATATGTGACCACCAACTACTTGCCATTTGGTATCATAATGCACTTCAATGAATTTTCCGAAACGAGATGAATTGTTGTTACGAGTTGTTTTTGAGTTGCCAAATGCTTCAAGGATTGGATTCGCATCCAAAATTTTAGTTTCAATTGGTCCTGCTGTCTGAGCAGATTCACACAAATACCTTAAAATATATTTTGTACTTTCAGTTTTGCCAGTACCAGATTCACCACTAACAATAATCGACTGAGACATCTTAAATACTCTCATATCACGAACTGCTTTATCAGCTGTTAAATTTTAATTTAATTGAATTAATATTATTGATTTGTCTGAAAAAATATCGGTTGAAATCAATAATTACCTATAGCATACACGTGTGGAGGCAATTCCCCAAGTGACTTATTTTGATATTTCATAATCGTTGTTTTTGAATACAAGTCTTTGATTTCTTTGTAAGGATTAATAGCGATCAAAATATTTGCTACATATGTCTAAAAATAATTATAGTGAAAGAAAAGAAAAATATTTGTATTGAAAATAGTAAACAAAAAGAAAAAACTATCAACTTACATAAATTTTGTCCTTGTAATATCTATTTTTAATATTATCCAATAAAGTTGCTTCGTTGAGGAACATCATTTCACCTAGAAATAATTAAATGAAGAAAAATTTAATAAACATTTGACATTGGTTTGTTGAAAAAAGGCACGATTATGAGAACAACCTGACTCGACTCATTTGTAATTAAAAAGTAAAAGAATTAAAACTGCGCAAAAAATAACAAATCTACTCAAAAAATCAAATAAAAATAATTAACGATACTCAGCAAAAATTTAACGAATTCCGCAAATATTTAAAGAAATTCAGCAAAAATTTAACGAAATTCAGCAAAAATTTAACGAATTTCAGCAAAAAAACTTAACGAAATTCAGCAAAAAAAAACTTAACGAAATTCCGCAAAAACTTAACGAAATTCCGCAAAAACTTAACGAAATTCAGCAAAAACTTAACGAAATTCAGCAAAAACTTAACGAAATTCAGCAAAAAAACTTAACGAAATTCAGCAAAAAAACTTAACGAAATTCAGCAAAAATTTAACGAATTCCGGAAATATTTAAAGAAATTCAGCAAAAACTTAACGAAATTCAGCAAAAAAAACTTAACGAAATTCAGCAAAAAAAACTTAACGAAACTCTGCAAAAACTTAACGAAATTCAGCAAAAATTTAACGAAATTCAGCAAAAAAACTTAACGAAATTCAGCAAAAAAACTTAACGAAACTCCGCAAAAACTTAACGAAATTCAGCAAAAATTTAACGCAATTCAGCAAAAAAAAACTTATGCTGCATGGTGCTCGATTTATGTTGCATGGTGCTCATTTTATGCTGCAAAGTGCTCGATTTATGCTGCATGGTGCTCGATTTATGCTGCATAGTGCTCATTTTATGCTACACAGTGCTCATTTTATGCTACACAGTGCTCGATTTATGCTTCAAGGTGCTCGATTTATGCTACAAGGTGCTCGATTTATGCTACAAGGTGCTCGATTTATGCTGCATGGTGCTCGATTTATGCTACACAGTGCTCGATTTATGCTGCATGGTGCTCGATTTATGCTGCATGGTGCTCGATTTATGCTGCATAGTGCTCATTTTATGCTACACAGTGCTCGATTTATGCTACACAGTGCTCGATTTATGCTACACAGTGCTCGATTTATGCTACATGGTGCTCGATTTATGCTGCAAAGTGCTCATTTTATGCTACACGGTGCTCGATTTATGCTGCATAGTGCTCGATTTATGCTACACAGTGCTCGATTTATGCTGCATAGTGCTCATTTTATGCTCCAAAGTGCTCGTTTTATGCTGCATAGTGCTCATTTTATGCTGCATGGTGCTCGTTTTATGTTGAGCACTGTGTAGCATAAAAGGAGCACCATGCAGCATAAATCGAGCACTGTGCAGCATAAATCGAGCACCATGCAGCAAAAATCGAGCACTTTGCAGCATAAAATGAGCACTTTGCAGCATAAATCGAGCACCATGCAGCATAAATCGAGCACCATGCAGCATAAATCGAGCACTATGCAGCATAAATCGAGCACCATGCAACATAAATCGAGCACTTTGCAGCATAAAATGAGCACTGTGCAGCATAAATCGAGCACTTTGCAGCATAAATCGAGCACTTTGCAGCATAAAATGAGCACCATGTAGCATAAAATGAGCACTTTGCAGCATAAATCGAGCACTTTGCAGCATAAATCGAGCACCATGCAGCATAAAATGAGCACTGTGCAGCATAAATCGAGCACCATGCAACATAAATCGAGCACTTTGCAGCATAAAACGAGCACCATGCAGCATAAAATGAGCACTTTGCAGCATAAATTGAGCACTTAGCAGCATAAAATGAGCACTTTGCAGCATAAATTGAGCACTTTGCAGCATAAATTGAGCACCGTGTAGCATAAAATGAGCACTTTGCAGCATAAAACGAGCACCGTGTAGCATAAAATGAGCACTTTGCAGCATAAATTGAGCACTTAGCAGCATAAAATGAGCACTTTGCAGCATAAATTGAGCACTTTGCAGCATAAATTGAGCACCGTGTAGCATAAAATGAGCACTTTGCAGCATAAAACGAGCACCATGCAGCATAAAATGAGCACTTTGCAGCATAAATTGAGCACTTAGCAGCATAAAATGAGCACCGTGTAGCATAAAATGAGCACTTTGCAGCATAAAACGAGCACCGTGTAGCATAAAATGAGCACTTTGCAGCATAAATCGAGCACTTTGCAGCATAAAACGAGCACCGTGTAGCATAAAATGAGCACTTTGCAGCATAAATCGAGCACTTTGCAGCATAAATCGAGCACCATGCAACATAAATTGAGCACTTTGCAACATAAAACGAGCACTTTGCAACATAAAATGAGCACTTTGCAGCATAAAACGAGCACCGTGTAGCATAAAATGAGCACTTTGCAACATAAAACGAGCACAATGCAGCATAAAATGAGCACTGTGCAGCATAAAATGAGCACTGTGCAGCATAAATGATCAAAATTTTATCGTATGACATGTTTTAAAATCATTTGAAGACAAAGCATAAGATCAATAGCTAATTCATGGTTCATCTTTTAATCTTTTTCACTAATTTCACATTATGAAAGTGATTTTCCATTAATTTTAAAATAAAGAAGCAAACACAAGTCAAAGATAATGATGATGATGATGAAAAATAAAATCAACAAAATTGCATGTGCTTCTAATTTTACGATAAAATTACAATAAATCTGTAATGAACCTGCTTTTATTTTATTATCGCAAAGTTTTATCTAATTTATCATACAATTTAAATGACCTTGAATTTACATTTAATCAAAAGGTTAGTAAATAAATGGAGTGAAATTGAGTGAATCATGCAATGTGTTTTATTTTTGTTAGCAAAAACTGACATAAATTTTACTTTTTATCTAGTATTTGAGATAGGAATGGAATGGAATTGTGCTTTTGACATTTAATTAGCAACATTTATCAGTGTAGGTCACATAATAATGGTTCGAGGGTGTGACATCTCCAGAGAATGAATGATAAAACATTGTAAGCGAACAGACGTCATACAAATATTGAAATTAGTATCCTAACTTCCTCGTCTCTCGTTAAACCGTCTCTTATAGTATTTGAATGAATTTCTCTTTAAAGCCTCATTTTAAATTTTTCTTTCACACCGCTAATTAAGATACTCATCTGAAGTTAAAAAGGAAATACTTACAGCTATCATCATGATCTGTCTTTTCATTTTCACACGCTGGATAAATTTCATCAAGCAAACACTGACGTTTCGGGGCTTTTCTATCAACGGGTTGCACTTCATACTCATGAGCTCCCAATTCGATGATTTTCCCCTTAATATAACCATCGTGTGGGTCTCTTGCCCACACAAGTTGCGAATCCACCATCATCTTGAATCAATTTTACACTCTCAAAGTATCAAAGACAAATCTGAAATTGTACAAAACAAAAAAAAAATTATGAATAATTATTATGGTCAAGTTAATTATGAATAAAAGTAATTTTTTTAGATTTCACTTTGTTTTGTTTTTTTTTGTATCTTACTACTGAAAATTATTACGTTAAAAAGCAGTAAATTAGCAAGTAAATTATTTGAAATTTGATCATTTACAGATAAATTATTCACAGTTAATCTTTTTTTTTTACCTCAAAATTGTGTAATTGAAGTGAAATAAAAGAGAAATGGATTTAATTGTTTGATAGGTGTTATAAAAATTTTGAAACACAAAAAACTGAGAATATTTTGAATTGAAATTGAGTTAAATTTAAGAAAAAAAAACTGTAATAATTGTGATAATCATTTTTTTTTAAATTTCATTTTAATTTGAACAAGCTCATTAATGATTAGTTTACTTTCAATTTTCATTTAAATTTTCAATTAAATTTCATCATAAAATAAAAATCATTTAAAAATTTATTGAAAGGAAAACACTTGTTTCAATTTGTTTATCACACTTGATTAATTACGATGAAAATAAAAGTATTTCATTGAAAGAAAAAAAAATTTTTTTTTATTTTGTCTTTACATTGATAAAATTTGAAATGAGTCACTCAAAGAAAACGCACCTGAATTTCTTTTTGTTCACTTAAATTGCAATAAAAAAGTTCTTTATTTGAAAGTTTAATAACCGAAGCCTTTTTTAACTTTTTATGACTATTGTCCATATGTTGAATGAACAATTTAATAGAAAATTAATTAAAATACATGTGATTGGGACTCAGTTTATGTGTATATAAGGGAGATAAGATTAGATAAAACAAACATTTTAAGTGGAATTGTATGAATTTGGTCTGAATTTGAATTGAAATCATGTTTGAATTTATTTGTTGATTTTACTTTTATTTTACATTTACAGTGAAAACACATTCAAAATGATACCTTTTTTAAAAAAGCAAGTAACTTGTCGTCATGTTCAAGGGTTAGTTCTTATCATATGAAGGAAATTCTTTAATATTTTTTAATTAATTTGTGAAAATGAATTAAATTGAAGCAATTTCAATTTTAAAATGATAGTTAAAATAAAAGTTATGTGAATTTTCGTAGTACTGAATTTGATCTGCCTACTGTGTTCTGGACAATGACTTTTCTATGACTTACAGTTTTGACAAGATATATAATTGTATTTCATAATTATAATTCTGCGACTAGTACAGAGAAGTATATTTTTTTTCTAGTACTTTTATGGTTTCTCAATATTTTAATATTCTGTATAATTTTGATGGATTTCCATTAAAAAAATGCTTTTGAGAGCACTTTGATGTCCGTTTGCCTTGTGAGATTTTACATTTCATTTTTCACTCAAAAACCAATTTTTTTTGTATGAAAAGGACAAAAGTGATGTATGGCAACTTTGTTCAGGATAAATAGGGCAACATTTTTGTAGAATATTTCAAGGTCAAATATCGTATGTAACTTGGTCAAAATGGACAAAAATTAACAAAAAACGCTTCGTTTGAGGGTTTTTCAGCAAAAAAACATGTTTTTTGTACTAAACTTGATAAAGTGGTGTATGGCAATGTTGTAGATCTTCAATAGATCTATAAGTTGGCTGAATATTTTGTTTACCTCCGAGATATGGTTACAGAGTTATTGAGTATATGGAGTCAAAGTAAGGCTCTTTTTTTCACTTTTTTGCCCCTAGAGGGCGCATTTTCCACTATAAAATTGTGTGTTTGGGCTCATTAAACGCAGAATTTAAATACCTATAATTCTGTGAAAAAAATTTTGAATTTTGATTCAAAACCTATTTTTTAAATGGATTTCATGATTTTTCACCTCTTTGGCTTCAAATGCTCGTAGAAGGCGAACCACTGAAGAAAAATTAATGTTCAGGAGCTTATTTTTTTCCGGAAAGGATAAGGAAAAAGCCTACAAAGTTTCACTGATTTATCTCAATGGGATCACCGAAATCGATTTTCGTTTCAAAAATTGTACCGTTTATTCGCGAACGGCTTCTTAAGTTAAAGTCGGGTCCATTGTAGGGCCTTAGCTTTTATCCTGTCATCCTAAGCAGTCACCACCTTCATCTAACTTTTTATTCAAATTGAGTAGCCGGAAAAGGGAACATTTCAGATTGTGAAGTGTCATGGCCGAATCAAATGAAACATAATTTGATGACACATTTGCACTTTTGTCTGTAATTCAATTTCATATTTCCTCACATTAAATTTTTATGGTTACTTTATTTTTGACGAATGAAATCCAAATACAATATTCATGGAGTGATGATGTAAAAAAAAAAATAAAATAAAAATGAAAACAATATTATAGAATTACATTTGTCTATGACTTGGCATGTTTAGGCTTTATTGTGTGTGATTTTTATGAGCCGGTATAATGAAACTGTTTGTATTTCATTTTGCAAAGTAATAATTTAATATTTACACATATCAACACTTAATTTCAAATAATGTTATTCTATTTCATAATAATTTGTTTGAATTTTGATTGCACGTAAAATATAAAAATTTAATGAAAATCATGAAAATTTTATTTGAATTTCCTCTTGTGAGTTAAAATTACTTTGAAAAATTTTCGTGCTTCGAATCGTAATTCTCCCACATCGATACCAATAAAGACTGCTAACAAGTTACCATATTTAGTATCAATCTTAATAATTCTAACAAAACAATAAATACACATGCATTATTGATTAGTGTAGGTGTCTTTTGTTACATGTAAACTTTATTTTTTTTGTTCTGCTCAAACTGATTCTTTCATTGAAATTAAAATGAAATGAAAAAAAAACAAAAAATTTGAATAATAAAACTATAATTGAAAGAAGAGTGAAAAAATAATAATATTTATCGTGAGGGCAGTGATACATTTTTTCTACTTGAGTTCATTCCCTAACAACACAGCTCAAGGAAAGTTTAGCGACCATAACAATAAAAAGTAAAATAAATAAAAAAATACACTCAAAACACGAAATTTTAAAGTTGAACACTAACGATGCGCAATTGACATGATTAAATATCATCATTGAATTAAGTATGATTGTTACTATTTTGATGTGAATTTGTAATGTGTGTGTTTGTGTGTAAGAAATGGGTAAGAAAAACAAATACTGCTTACAGTGTAAATAGAAAATGCTCCATAAGCCATGATGTTTTGGCGATTTTAAGGCGTTTATGGAGCCAATTTAAGGCATTTTTTGAGAATTTTAAAATAAATTGAGTACTGTGGCCAGTCGTGAAGGCTGAGTGGAGGCCACACAGTCGAGCTCTACTTGGAAATACCTTAATCAAGCTCGAAGTTTCCAAAAACATTCAAAGTTCAAAATAATGTACACAAATAATACAAAAAAGCACTTTTAAGTACAATAAAATAATGAAAACAGAATCACTGATGTGTGACAATGATAAATGACATTAACACACCTGTTATGCAATCGATTTGCTTTTTGTTGTACCCTTCTTTTAACTCACAACTGATTCAAAACTATCACAACCTTTCATATTGATCAGGAAATTGACATTGAGCAGTATGACATTAAATTTCCATTTAAAACATAAATAAAAATAGGGCTTGTCTTTTGCTTTGGTCACGTTTCAAAACGTGTACAATGAAAATAATTCACTAATGATGACTAAAATAAGAGTAAAATAAATACTTAATTCAAAAAATAGCGAAAGAAACTTGATTACATTTTATGGAAAGTGGTATTCTCTCTCATTAAATTATTATTGCAAATTGAAATTATTATTTATTCTTTTTATTTTACATTACTTTCCTAACTGATTGCAACACTAGAGAATAAAAATGAATTTCATATATGAAATAAACACGTTTTTAGTTGAAAAGATGAAAGTACGAAAGTGGTCTTAAGGAAAAAAAATCATTGTAACAGATTAGAAGTGAAATTTCCTTGTGTTTTTAATAACTAACTTGCTAACTTGTTTTAATTTTTTTAGCACATTTCTCGCTGTTTTCAGTACAAATTCAAAATAGACGCTCATGATATTGGTCTGTCATCTGTCTGTGTCACCTTGTATTAACCCATTTCTATGAAAATGAACTTCAAAACGAGATTCTGAGAAAAAAATATTCACTGTTCACTTTTTTTAGACTTCTGATACTCGTTTCATTGAAAGAGAACTCGATTCATGGAAATGCGCTCGTTTAAAATCATACACGATCACATTCCAATTTTTGTTTTTAATTTATTTTTATCATCATAATGATATCATTATTATTAGCAATTCTAGTTTCTGATCAGCATTATTTATGTATGTCTGTACAAATTTGAGACATGATGAAAGTTGTATGCAGTTTGAACTCAATTCTCGTTACAGTTCCGTTTCAATTTTCCTTTTGTTTTATTGAAATGCAATTTTTGAAATGAAATGAAATCAATATGATTGAATATTTTGAATGAATTTAAAGCTTCGCCAATCAAATTCAATTCATGACCTATTAAAAGTTCAACGATACACAACTCAAAAAGGTGTGTATCGAGAAAAAAACTGCTGTTTAAATGAAATAAAGCAAAAGTCATCATAAATTCAATGCAAATTTATTGCCCACTTAATTATTTTGTTACTTGTACTAGCAAAAAATGTTTATTGTAGGTCTTATTGTTACGATTCTTGCAATTTAAAAAAAAAATTGTAAAATTTTAATGTCATTTATGGTTAAAGTAAACTTTTTTTTCCAGTTATTGAGTTGTTTCAAACCGTAAAACGTCATTAAACAAAAGACAATGCAACTGTGTCACGCCAATTCCCGTTAGTGTCATAGTAATATTGATGTTTTTTTTTATTTTTTTTCATCATCATGTTTTTTATTTATTCTATGTATATTTAAATTAAAACAACAAACAACATTTCACGGATGTTTCGTATTGTTCGTATAAGAATTGTGTCAAATTTGTTGTGTATTCAAGCTAATAATTTTAGTTTTAAAAGGTTTTATGTCGAATTTCAATCATGATATGATGTTTTTATGTTGAAATTTGAATTTATGTTGAAGATGAACAAATAAATTTTTTGCCAACATTTAACATGAAATAAGAGCATGAGGTTTTAAATGTTAGTCTGTGGTAATAGGGCATGGTAATCAACGCCCATTTAAGTTTGACATGCTAAACTGCACACAAAACTCTTATTTTTTACGCCTTGTACTTTAAAAAAACTTTTATATCATTAAACATTTTTGCATAGAACATTGTATTGAAGAACATTTTATGATTACATTGCAATTAAATTTTTACTAATAATTATAATGAATTTTCAATGAAAATGCACTTTTGAGAGCCCTTTGAGTTGTCTGCTTCCATATCTTCGATCTCAAGGTTACATTGAATCTGAAGATGAACATTGCTGAACCTTCGAATCAACTCAAATCAAAAGATATATCAATTTAAATTACAGATATGAATCATCAATCAGCTCACAACAAACTTGCGCAATAAAATTTTCATTGTCATCATCACCGTTTGCATCTTTCATAACTATTAATATGCAATTTTGCATAGAATTTTATTGAACGCATCCTCTGTTACATGTATCATTATGCATATGAAACATTTCAATTACAAGACCATTAATTGATATGAGTTACATGATGGAGTGCTATGATTCGCATAGAAATCAAGGTCACACATGAGGGATCATTTCCAATAAGAATTGATCAGAACCTTATATGAAATTTATTCTGATAAGAAATTTGATTTTTAATTTCAATGATGTTAAAGATCAGGCCCAGTCCGATCAGAACTTGAAGAATAGAGGGACTGTAATAAGCCTTTTAAACTGGTCCATTGTGATATATTTTAAACGAGAGCACAACGTGAAATGAAAATTAAAAAAAAACCACATGAGTTTTTTTATATGACATTGTGATGCACTTTCTTTTTTTTTACTTTTAATTGTTATTACTTTTCCTATGTTTTTTTTTAATTAAATTTAATTTCTGTCTCTCATTCACTTTTCTTTTATAAATAAAACATTAATTTATATATATTTTTTTTTCTCCATTTGAATCACAATAGATTTATCTCATTTAGAAATGGATGTAAAGAAAAACAAAACATTTTACGTAAAATGGTTCAAATAACACACATTTTTCATTCATTATACAATGAAAAGACAACTTATGTGAGCATAATTTAAAATAACAAGAAAATATACGATAAATTAAAAAAACATGGAATAAAATGAATCAAGGAAATGAAAACGTAATCGTAGAATGGTGAGTGCATTTTATTATTTTTTGGCTTCCAATTCACATTTTTGACACCTATGTAAGATAGGAGCTTGGGATGGTCGGGCAATGTTTTCATATCCTAAGCACTTTGTAAAGGCTCTTTGGCAGGCACCTAAGGAATTCAATGTGCACGGTGGCGGGGAGTATCTGGCTGTCAAAACTGATTTTGTACAACGGCATTGGTACTCTGCAGTTTGAGTTCTCGTCGAAGCGGGTCAATGCTCAACTGTATTGATCATCACTTTTGAATTTTAATCTCCCTTGTCGTCCCTTTCCGGTTCGAGGCGCAAATTTAACCGATCGATACATTAAGTAAGGTGGCATAGCTGACAGTCATCGGGAATGAGGATTTTGAAAGCTTAATCTTTGTGCATGCCAAGATTTTTGCACCATCGTGGTCTCAAAGAGTCCTATTGTAAAAAAATGCAACTTAAACTCAGACTTTTTAGATCAGTCAGTTCAATTTAACACAAATTCCATCATTTTACATAAAATCCAAACATTTTGCAAGTGTCCACACAGCCAAAGTCCTCCCAAAAGCGCATTATTATCATCAAAATAAATCAAACAATGATTACAATAAATGAAAAAGTATTTTCACCTCTTTAAAGCATCTAATTTCAAAAACTTTGTCTTCTATGGTCAATAAATACGTTTTTATATGAATTATTTTCCAATTCCACTGAATATTTTCTTTTGTGGATTTAACTTTAAATTTTTTTATGTTTTCTTTTGTTTTTTTAACACCAATTTTTTTTAACTTTTATTATTATTATTTCATTTAACTGTTACAAAGTTTTATTAACTTTTTTCTGATGTACACTTTTTTAAACCTTTTTTTTTATAAATAAAATTAACTTATAATTGTTACACGTTGTTACGCATCGTTAACTGCTTCCATATGTATCTCACTTTGCAACATTAGCATAATTTAATCTTATTTTTTCTATTTGTTTAAATTTAATTTTCATTTAATTTCATTCCAAAATCTGTTTAAAAACCTTTTATTTATAAAATGTAATCTTAGAGCTCCGGAGAAAATTAAATCCATATGTTAAGGTCAAATTACATGTAAAGTTTTCTTTGTTTTTAAAGTAAATTTAGAAAATTTTTGATATATATTCTCAGTGAAATCACTGTAAAATTCAAGACACTTTCATTTAAAGCACCAATTTCTCGGATTAATTTGAATTAAAAATTTTTAATGAGAACTTTTAATTTTTTTATTCCCCTGTTAAATGACGACTAATCCAATAATAATGACCTATTTTATTTTTATTTATTATTATAATTTTTACATTACATTTAAATGAAACCGCATTAAAACAAAACAATAGGCTCCTATGACTATTTTTTTTTTGTCTTGATACTTTGATGATACTTTTCCAGTAGTATTGCACAAAAAAAGTAAACTTACAAATACTGTAATTGTATTTTTTTCTTTCTTCTATTGTATCTATTTTGTTATTATTATTCTTATATATGTATAATTTTTTTTTATAATATTCTTATAACACAATATGAAACTTTAACAGTATACATTAAATACAGTTAATTTCCAACAATCAATTGTACTGTACTTTTAGTAGTACTTATGTAGTATTTTTTTTATATTTAATATTATTATTTTTATTTATCATAAGTAGTGTGAAAGGTAAAAAATTTCACGACCATTCAATAAAATACACAACTTAACCGGATGAAAGTCAAGACTCAACTAATGAATGAATCACTTTTTATTTAACTTCATGGAATGAAACGGATGATTTTTTTTTGTTTAATGTGTGGATGGTAAAATAATAACAATTCATACATTGAGTATGTGTATGTGTGTGTATAAGTGTATAGCAACTATATGACAAGATATGATTTTTCGTGTCAGGTAATTTGCCGGTTTATTAGATGTTATTCAAATTATTTCCAATAACTTTTAATTTTGAATGATGAAATTTAGTTTACTTACCACGATGAACAAATTTTTGACTATTTTCAATGAGTTTTAAGCGTAAAATTTTATGAAAACATTTTTCACCTTTAAAAGTAAACAATATTCATTAAATAAACATTTATATGAATGCAATTCATTTGTGTGCCTTCGTTACATTGAGTGTGTCTATTTCGATGAAGTACACTGTTAAATTTTGAATTTGACTCTAATTAAATGGAAGAAAATGGTGTTTTGATGTGAAAAAGAAATCCACTTGATAAAGTAGATCATGGAACACTGAGACACTGAAATTTAATCGGATTTTGACATTTTTTCAGAAAAATATCATATTTTTATGTTTTAGATAAAAGTGACCTGAAACAAAGTTATAGAGAGTATTTTAAGCTTCAACTTTGCTGAACTAACCAAGGCGATATTTCAAATATTAAGAGGCCAAAATTGGAAAGATTCACAATAAGGTTATTCTTTGTAATGAACTCTTGAAACTTCTGTGAAATTAATGTGTTGAATCAAAAATCGTTTACAGAACAAAATCACAAAAATTGATAATCATTTCAAATTTTCACATTATCACAATGTCCCAACAGATGTCTCTCATTCCTTTTACATTGATATCAGTAAAAATCCATTCCAATGCATTGAAAAAAGTGCACTCAAGCGTCCTCAAACAAGTGAAAGTTAAAACTTGCCGGAAAACATTGCAAAGTGAAAATTTATATTTTCTTTTTATATTTTCATTTCTTCCCAAATCCAAAGTAAAAATTAAAAATAACCAGTGCAAAGATTTAAGATTATTTTGTAGGTAATAAGAATTTTTATATTCAAAATATTAATTATGTGTTAGAAAGAAAAGGGATCAAATAGTGCATTAATTTTTTAAGTGACATTGATTTTTTTTTTATTTATTTTATATTTTTAATTTAAGCATTTATTGTTTAGTTTTAAGTTGAGTCAATAAAATACAAATTTCAATGAATATAATTTATTTAAATTTTTTTGTTTTATTTTATTCATATCCTTTTCATTTTTGCTTTTAATTTCATAAGATTGTTCGAATGAAAGGTAAGAAGGAAAATTTTTAACATTTTGTATGAATGAACATCATACATAATAAACATTGAATGAGTCATTCCTGTTTTTTGGATCACCGTATGAATTTTCTTAATTTTTTTTCTTAAATTTGTCTGCATATCAAATAATTTTCATTGACTTTGCATTGAGCCAATTTCGATATTATTTTTTTTTCTAAATTTTCTCATTTTTGATTGGCTCGAGGTGCAAGGACACGAAATTCCCTTAATTAAGAAAAATTTTCATGTCCTTTGATGATTTTTCAATTCATCTTTTTGAAAATAATTCGTTATACAAGTCAGAGTATGCTCAAAATTCATAACTTAAAAATCTTTAACGTAAATTTTTTGTTTTTGCTTCAAATACACAGAGAAAGCACTAAACGAAAATAAAACATCAATTCTAATTTCCATTCATTTCTCCTTTTATTTGTTTTTATTTCAATGATATAACATTTTCCGTCTAATGAGAATTTATTACACAACAAATATTGAATAAGGTGCAATTGAAGAAGAGAAGAAAAAAAAGTATAATAATAATGCTTTTATTCACTGAATTTCTTGAAATTTTCTCTTCATACCATGGATTTTATATTGATATTTTTTTCTTCTTATGTTTATGTTTATATTTATTGTTCTTTATAATGTGGGTCTATATAAAAGTTAATAGAATGAAGCTTTTATACTGTGTCTTTACAGCCAAACAGAGAAAATAAATATATTCGTTCATTTTATATTTATAAAGTTATTTGAGTGAGAAAAGCAGAAAAAAGTTCAAAATGAAATAGGAAAGTAAAAAAATTCATCGTAATAAATAAGTTTAAAATAAATTATGCATGATGTAATTTTTAGAAGAATGAAAAATAATGTGATTATTTTTTTTTTTTGAATTACTTTTCAACTTAACTTTGGTTGTTCGATGACCTATTTTTATATGTGAGAGTACAAGAGCCAGACATTGCCTGGTCAGAACGAACCTGAATTTTTATGGCCTTAAAAATCAGATCTGAAATTTTCATACATTTAATTTGACAAAATACCATCAAATTCAACTTTAACCCATACTGGACAAAATTTCAAAGATTAACTTACAATAGAAATGCATCAAAAAACACAATTTTACATGCAAATTCAAAATTTTAGCCAATTTCAGTTAATTTCAAAGTTTAAATGCATACATGCACCTTTTGGGGATCCCTTATTCATTTTAAAATTAAGTTTTTCCTAGAAAACCATACGAAGAATAAATAAAAATAACACAGGAAAGAAATTTAATCATGAATCAACATATAAATCGAATTCACGTAACTTATTACAAAAGCATGTTTGATATTTCAGTTTTAAATTATATTAGCAGTCAATAATCATATACAAGTTTTGTTTACCTGATTATGTTTTCTCATTTCTTATAATAATACACATGAACATACATCGAACAGATTCAGCTAACTAAGAACTAAGAACAATAAAACTCTTCTTGTTAAGGGTAAAATCGTGTTTGAACTTACGTTTCATGACTTAGAGAGAGAAGCACAATAACAGAAAAAAAATGTAATGAGAAATTGAAGAACATGAAGATGAATTTGTTTATTTTAAATTAAGAATTGAAAAAAAACGTTTATTGTGAGTACTTGAGAGTACTTTTTCAGTGATTTCACCTGTTTTTGCATGATTTTACAGTCAAATTCTTATATGATAATAAATTGGAGGTCATGCATGAGTCTGAGCCACGTTTACGGTCCATGTTAAATCTGAGCAAAAAATTTACTCATTGGAAGTTCCACAGATATCATTGAATGAGGCATAAACTTTGATACAGACAGGAGTCAGAGCGATACAATAAGGGAGCCATTCATCGGCGTTTTGTGACAATCGAATTCACCAAAGATCAAAATTTCACTTCTTAACGGTGATCGTCTACTCTCTTCACATAAAATTAATGATTTCTCTTTTTCCTTAATATAAAATGAACTTTTTTTCTGACCTTTTTCACATTCCAAGCATCGTCGAAACACTTTGTACGAACATCCAATAAATGGTTTTTCTTCTTTTAAATATTTGTAACTTTTTTTTTCTCTTTAAAACAAATATTATGTTTAACATTCATGTTCCTAGTCAACTTTCAGAGTTCACTCACACACACACCTACATTGAAAAATTTTTTTTTTTTATTTTCTTTTATATTATTCAAAAATTCTATTTTGTATGACTTTCTCGTTTTTTTTCAATATATTATTTCCGAGAAGTAAACAATCTAGAAAAGTATATGTAAAGATATTAAGAGCTCCAAATATAAAAATATGAGGAAGAAGACGAAGAATGCTTCACATTGTCTTTTTGTTTTACTGTTGAGGATTATTGCTAATCTAAAGAAAGAAAGTAAGAAAAAATAATATTAAACAAGACAAGACATTTTTGTGTGTTAGAATTTAATACCAGAGAGAAAAATTAAAAATGAAATAGTAGGCGTCTCCATTATAAAAGTCAATTTTAGTGGCATTATTTTTTTGTGGTTATTGTGAGACAAGGCAAATTCAAAGATGTTTCTCCCTCGATTAAGTCGACTCCTGAAAATTAATCATAATTTGACATTGATACGCGGTTTTTACGAAATTCCGAAACATCTTCAAAACATAAATGCATCAAAAGATCCTGAATTTTCGGAAATGGTTGAATATTTCTACCATAAAAGTGTAAAAATCTCTGCCCAAACACTAGCAGACAGTTTGAAAAAATATCCACACTGGTCTGAGGAGAAGCGAGTCATTCGTACCAAAGCAATTTTATCAATTATGTCGACTCCAGCAAATACCTTAGAGGTCACATTCCCAATCATGCGTGAAAATGGCACTTATGAACTTTTGACGGGATACCGGGCA
Organism: Culicoides sonorensis; assembly: GCA_900002565.1. NCBI lineage: Eukaryota > Metazoa > Arthropoda > Insecta > Diptera > Ceratopogonidae > Culicoides > Culicoides sonorensis. Next base: position 46,641 of record LN483706.1, on the reverse strand, counting down.
CATCATTGTATTCACCGATTACCCACAAAAGGTGGCATTCGATTTTCAGCAGATGTGAGTCGTGATGAGGTGCGTGCATTAGCCTCTCTTATGACATTTAAATGTGCCCTTGCCAATGTCCCTTTCGGTGGTGCTAAAGGTGGAATTACATTAGATCCGAAAATGTACACATCAATTGAATTGCAGGACATTACACGACGATACACGCTTGAACTTGTTAAGAAAAATTTTATTGGACCGGGAATTGATGTGCCTGCTCCTGATTATGGGACAAGTGAACGTGAAATGTCGTGGATGGCAGATCAGTATATTAAAACGCTGGGACACAATGATATCAATTGTGTTGGAATTGTGACGGGAAAACCATTGAATCAGGGTGGAATTAGAGGAAGGACTGAAGCGACAGGACGTGGATGTTATATTGCAGCTAATTGCTTTGCAAAAGAACAAAGTTGGATGGATGCGATTGGATTATCTGCTGGTTTGGAGGGCAAAAGTGTGATTATTCAGGTATTTTTGTATCCATGCTTTCATGAAATTCATGTTAATTCTCTCAATATCAAAGGGATTTGGAAATGTCGGGTCACATGCTGCAAATTTCTTCCAAGTTGACGGTAAATGTAAAGTAATAGGAATAGTTGAAAGGGAAGTCTCGTTGTTTAATCCAGATGGAATTGAAATTCCAGAGTTAATCAAATACAAAATTCAAAATAATACCATCAAAGGTTTTCCAGGTGCAAGTGAATATGAAGGCGATTTATTCCTGCATGAATGTGACATTTTGATTCCCGCTGCTAGAGAAAAGGCTATCAATTACACACATGCTCATGATATCAAAGCCAAGGTTAATTTTTTCTGATTTACTTGTAAAAGCTCATAAATTCATTAAAAAATTCCTTGTATTCAGATAATCATTGAAGCAGCAAACGGTCCAACAACCCCTGAAGCTCATGAAATTCTTCTTGAACGTAAAATTCTTGTCATTCCCGACCTTTTTGCCAATGCTGGTGGTGTAATTGCCTCTTACTTTGAATATCTTAAGAATATCAATCACGTTTCATTCGGCAAATTAACATTCAAACATGAACGAGATCAAGTCTATGCAATATTGAAATCCGTCGAGGAATCAATCAAAAAATCTGGAATGGAAATTGATATTCTGCCATCACCCGACTTCAAGGACCAACTTGAACAAGCCTCTGAATCAGATATCGTTCGGTCAGGACTTGAGTCTGTAATGCAAAATGCAGCAATTGGTGTCATGAGGACTGCAAATCAATTTGAGCTTTGTCTGGATTTGAGAACTGCCTCATTCATTTATTGCGTTGATAAAGTTTTCCAATCATATGAAAAAGCCGGACTGACAATGTAAAAAGGAAAATAAATCATAAACTTGACCGTTGATACCATGAAATTTGTTAATATTTGAAATCTTAATAAAAAATTTTCATTTTAATGTAAAACACGCGAGCATAATTGTCAAAAAAAAAAATCTTAAATAATTTTGACTGTAAAATAACCGTAAAAAAGAAAAGAAAGTTCATCGCACTGAAATTAAATGAAAATCTTACATGAAAATTACTTTTAACACAATTCTTTTATTTTCTTACTTTACCATTTTTATCTTATTCTTGAAATCAAGTTCTATTAAAATCACTTTTTTTTTTGTTCGGATAAACAGAAAAATTTATAATTAAAACATATTTTTTTGAACTAATTTGCCCAATCATCTTTGTTATAACATAATAACACTGAACTTTTATCCTATATTAAGAAGAAGAAGAAGAACAAAAAAAAATTACTTGAGAAAGTGTTCTCATGATTTGTAGCAATTTCATTCTTAACATAAAGAGTTAAACAGAGAAAAAGAAAAAATTTCAGACAAACTATTTGAGAATTTGTTAAACAACACTTTTAAACAATTTTTGACTTGACTTGAACATGTGCTTAAACACAAATTCGGTCAGTCTCATATTATTAGACAAAATGAGAAAGTTTTTCTTTATTATTTTTGTTAAATTATAACGTTACGTTACACTTCTTATTTTTTTTTCTTTAACTTTTCGTTTTTATGGAAAAGGTCTCATATAATTTGATAGCTTTTTAACTTGTAAAATAACTTTACATGAAAAAACTCCTGATGTGTATGAAATGTTGGAAAAATTATTGGTGATAAAGTTTTTCAGGAGTATTTTTATTTTATTATTATATTTTATATAAGTACGAACATTTTTAAATGCAAGAGGAGTGTCTAATTTAAAGTTTTGGTTTTATGTTCGTCAAAAGTTAAATTCATTTAATTTGCAAGGACTGTCATAATTATTAAAATTGTATTATGTTAATGAAGAATTATGTTAAATTATGACAATTTATTTTATGAAATGGGGAATTTATGTGACATTTGTGAAGTTTGAACATAATTTGTACAATAAATTGAGAAAAAAAATCATTTTTGAATTTTGATTCGAAGCCATTCAATTTTTCCTCAATCTGAGTATTCGTCTATTGAAAGGTGACAAGTCTTTACTCAAATCCTAGGGTTGATTTAGTTGGTCATGCTTGCTTGAACACTTGTTCTATGGTCAATCCCCTCAATTCTGAATATGAGGCTCTTGTCACAAGAAAAACGAATGAATTCAGTCGAATTCTCATTTCAATATCTCTTTCTTCCACTTCAAAGCTAAGTTCCTTTGTTGCAATTTCCGTATTTTTATATTAAATTCATTTGAAATCAAATATACATTTTTTATTTGAAAATTATCATATATTATTATTCAAACTCAAAATAAAAGGAAACCATTCTATTTCGATAAGAAAACAATGAATAAAAAATGTATAAAAAAATTGTAACAATTGTACTCTCAATTTACATACATACCATGTAATGCAATATAATATTGAAAATACATATCAGCAAGAACAAGGAAACTGGACAAAGGAATTGAAATATAAAAATTTACATTTAGAAAGGGAAATATTTTATGGATATCTTGATAATTTCTTGCTTGTTCCTTGTCTTTTTCTTTTTAAATTTAATGTTCATTGACTTGTAACTTTAATAAAAGCCGTCCGTCTCCATTTATTTAAATTTCAAAGCAATTGAATTGCGTGAAATTTAGATAAAAAATGTAAAAACATGTATCACAACTGATTAGTTCATAATTAAATTACAAAATATCACGTTTTTATATGAACAAAATGCGATTAAAAATAATAATAATAATCAATACTCCACACTAATTTAAAATTCACTTCATGAATCCAATTCCAATCTACTCGACTACTCAAATCAATTGTAAACTGCCAATGTAGCACTACAAAATGCAAGTTAAGCATGCAAAAACAGTATATTAACCAGAAAACGTGTGGTTGGCCAGGGATTTTTTTTTTTTTGCTTTCTTTATCTACACTCCACTCGTTTTCTTCATCTCAAACGTGCAGTAATAATAGTAATATAATGCAATATTAAGTTAAAACTAAAATGGAACATGATATTGTGAACTGTGTGAGTGTGTGATGTCTGTAATAAAAATAGAATCAGTTGAAGCCACCTGAGATAAGAAATCGAACTTTGAACAATGATCATATTGTTGTATTTAAAAGAAGAACAAGACAGAATCACAGTGTGGGTGAGATACGAATGTGTTTCATCTTCAATGTTTCATTCTTAGATGATCGTCAAGACAACTTTAAATCATGTTATTTGATAACCCACATGAGTGCTTTATTTCTGAATTTTTGAAGTCGGAATATTCAGATGCATTTGGTATTGTATTGGCTTTAAGTGGCTTGCTTTGTTAATAATTTTTCTTTAATTTATGAAAACTTTACAAAAATGTTCCTTCAATGTCTGTTTTGACCAAATTTTATTGTGTAGGTACAGAAACTATACATTTTACTCTACTTACGGTCGATGCTGGTTACAAATTGCTTGAAACCCGTTTGTCTAGACATGACAGCTAAAATTCACTTTAAATTTAACCCAACAGATGCACCAAGCAGTGGAGGATTAGCCATTCGGGTAATCTGGCAAATGCCAGAGAGGCCGCAGTCGATCGTTTTCCTAGTATGCCAATATGGCGCAAAATTAGCACCATCATACATCTGTTTAATTTAATATAAGTTTTATTACATTTTTTTATTTTTGATAATTACTAATTTGAAAAAATTATTTTTTGAACTTTGAACCTTATTTCTGTGACATCTGTTCTACTTTTCAAGCAATAATAAAAGAAAAATAAAAAACATTTCACAAAAATAATATTTGAAGATGAATTTTATGATGTTTTTAAGCAAATGAAACCTCAATTAAAACAAAAGAAACCGTGAAAAGAAATTTTATTCTCCATTTTTCATTCTTCCTTGTATCATTTCACAGTAAGTGTGTCAGAAAATATCTTTAATTTTTCTTTTCGTCAGCCGGGTTCTTTTCTTCTGTATTTTAGCATACGGAAAAAACTAAAACGTGACTCAATTAACAAATGGTATTATGTTGTATAAATTTTCATGTGTGTGTGTATGTCCTACATCCTTTTCTTTCTACACACATAAATTCTTGTGCTCTTATTGATGACGATTTCTTTCTTCCTCATATTTTAGGTAAATTAGAAGAAAACGTTGTCTATAATTTTATGGAGGAGACACGTGGTGACAATCTTTTGCAATTCATACATGGACTGTGTTAGTTAAATAAAGTAGAGTGATATTATTATAAGAAAAAAATAATCAGAATAAAAATAGTACAAGAAAATTGATGATTATTGTTGCAGAGTAGAAAAAGAAAAAAATATTATCATGCATTAAGAATAACCACAAGTTATACAGAAGAAATAGGATTAAATTATAAATAAACTACAAAAAAAAAAACATTCCTTGAATTTGGAAGGAAAAAAAAACTTTTATGGTAAGTGGATTTTTTTTTACTCTATTTAAAAACTACTGATTTTGATTGTCAAATCCAATAAAATAAGAGAAAATATTCTTATTTTCTTTCAATATAATCGGTGACTAGGATAAGAAATAAAATTGGATCATGTTACCTTTGAACATGATAAAAATGGTTAAAATCTAATTTAAATACAATTATAAGAAAAAAAAAATCTTTTTTTTGTCTTATGCTCTCTTTTATTTTTTATTACAAATTACGTTTTGAATTTTGAAAGCAAAGGGTTTTCATTCAAATGATATTGAAATGTAAATTAGCGTATTCCAATTTTTTAATTCAATTATTTCTTAAACAGACCTTCTTTGCTTTCTTTTCCTTAGTGTTTTTATTTTATTATTATTTTGGTCGGTGAAAACTACATTTAAGTGGTTAAAATTCATGTCTTGACTTGTTTTTAAATTGAAATAGAATCATAACGATAAACTTTGATGATTTTTGTTATTTGCAAGTTATGGAGATCAAAAACTAATTTGTTTGTGATGAACATGAAGAGCAGGTTGATTGTGAAGTAGATGACCATTAAATTTAATTGTGAAATGATATTTTGAAGGGTATTTCAATGAAATAATTGTCTCTTAAGATCATTGATGGGCTGGTTCCTGGGATGTGCAAAAAAATTGGAATTTCAAGAAAAATTTTGAAAAATAGTGTAAAGTTCTGCTCTTTGAAGAGCAACCCAATAAGAGCTAACTATGTCCAGTCGATCCCGGTCAAAATCTTCGAAATACGAATTTTGTGACACATGAAGTCAAATTTAAATTTCAAGTTTTATTTTATAAGTCTAATATATTTACTAATTTTGGGGAATAAAAATCATAAATCTTGTTTTTTTGTTTTTTTTTCTCATCCACCCACTTATCAACTTATCTGGACAGACTTCTTAAACAAAAAAAAACTGAAACTTATGTATGCATACTAAATATTCATAAACATACTAAGAAAAAACTTTAACTTTTATATGAGTCATAAATGCCGGGGAAAAACGATAATTTAAGGAATAACATTTTATTCATGTATATTATGAGAAAATTGTCATATAATAAAAATAAAAAAGAAGAAAAATTTGAGTTCAATATTGTCATCATCATAATAAAATGAGCCAAAGGTGAGAGAAAAAAAAATAAAAAAAAGAAAAATTACACATTTATAAAATTTAAAATTTATTCAAATGAAATGTCATAAAATTAGATAAGAATATGACATTTAATACACCTTATATTTAATATACAAAAAAAATTGTAGTGAAAGAATTTTTTTATCATCTTGTTAACAGGAGGCAAGTCAATTATCACTTTGCATAGGAATTTTTTTTCATTTCGTTATCTTGTGCTAATCTTTTTCTAGGAGACTTGGGAAATGTTTTGTGTCATAATGGATCTGAATCGTCAAGAACACGAAAATTTCTGTGAATGATTTTCAAAGTAACGGCTCTGATCCATTTGAGCTAAGTAATTATTCACCTTCGCACGTTTTCATTAATCCATTCAATGCATGCATTGACACACATTTGATTAAAAGAATCCCATAAATATTGCTAAATAATGATGATTTGAAGTTAATTCAACAATTCCATTGAAAGCAAAAAAATTGTCTACTGCATGCACCATTCATTTTAAACGTGTTTTCATGATCATAAACGCAATAGAAAATATTGAGAAAAAAATAAAACACTGCAATATGAGCGGTTTGTATTTTTTTTCTTTGCACCATCCATATGTGTGTGTGTGTGTTTGTAAATGTAATCATTTATCGTATATACACATAAAAAAGAATGATTTTTCTTTTTTTTTTTCATTCAACGAAAGAAAAAAAAATTAAGATGAAAAGTCCTTATTCATTTTCAATTCACGTCTGTTTCATAAATAAATGCGTGTCACCCCTCATAAAATGAAATAATTTTTTCTTATGGAATTTTTCTTTATTTATTTTATTTTTTTTCCTCTCCTAATGTACATATACATTTTGGTTGTGTTGTTGTTGATATTGCTCGTCTTATTGTGTATATTCTTCTAATTATTTGTAATATCAAGTACAAATAATATCGCATACAATAAAGTTTAATGTGTGTATATTGAATGAGTTACCAAGATATGTTAGGAAAAAAAATAAATAGATAATGATGAGAGACAACGAACGTATAAAAGGACGAGGACATCTGATTCACTTTAATTGTGTTAAAACTGTGTGTGTCGGTGTCTCTACAATTCTACAGTCATGTTAAATTGAATGACTTTTTTTTGTGGATGTTCGTTAATTTTGAAGCGTAGGTAGACTTGTTTATAAAACTAACAAAAAAATATCGAATCAAAATCAGATATTATTGGATTTTGTTAAATCATTATATTGTGGCTTATTTAACGTCATTAAAATGTTATGTCAACTCAAAAAATCATGGAATTGGAAATGAAATTAAAGAAAACAGTAATTTTAAATGAGTATGGCACACTCTGTGTCAAGTGTCATTTCGTTTTTGTCCTATTTTTGCTATATTTGTGTTGAGACCTTTTGAATTTCAAAAACTGGAGTCATTTTCCAAAAAAATGAAATATTCTGACCACATAGATAGATGGTTGGTCATTGGATTGAGGAGTGAAAACATTTTCCGATCCCTTTTCAACTTAAACATTTTCTACGCATGTCCTTTTCATTCCATACTCCGTATACAAACACAGTTCATGACGTCACACGTATAGACACACACATGTATTTAGTAAATATGCCGAAATGAGTTACCTTCCCATTTTACTGGTTCACTTTCCCAATGAATCAGCATTGAGTTTCAAAGAGACGTCAACTTTTCACTGGTTAGGATTGTTGTGCAAAGCAATTTGTCGCTGTTGATTTAGGAAAAGAAAATTATAAAGAAAAAAATTAAATTTAACCTACATTTACAGTGTATGTGTGATTCTCAGTAACAAATGTAATTATCAATTGAAACCTGTCATACATTTATTTCAATTTATCATATTGGAAAAAATATTTTGTGACAAAATACAAAAACTGGTTAAATCATACGAAAAATAACAATATTTTGAGTTGAAACTCGTTGTCCGTGAAAGGAAAAATAATAATAATACAAAAAATATTATGTAATTTCATTGAAATTGAAATTTAAATTCAAAATTGTACGTGAATTGTGGCATTCGAATTAATTTACCTTTAAAAAGATATTTAAAAGGAAAGTTTGAAAACATTATCGCGACAAATAAGAGAAAAGACGACTAAATTGAAAATAAAAGTTTCAATCTGTGAAATTGTTGATTTGTGATAAAAAATTATTTAAATAAACTTTGTATTTTCTCTCATTTCATTTAAAATAACACGTGTATTTCTTTAAAATAGAGTGAAAAAGAGAAAAGTTTTGGAAAAGAAAACTAATGTTCAAAATCAATTGAAATTAAAAAGTTTTCTGTGCAAATAGACAAAACGTAAATGTGTTACCCCACCAAAACAGATTTTATTGATTGTGTTCCAAATTACGATATAGAAAAACTTTGTGCGTGTAAAATTATGTTGTAACATAATAAGAAAAAATAATACAAATAACAAAAACAACACGACAAATAAAATTACTTTAACGGAATACAAAAATGTGAGTGAATAATTTTATCAAGGGGTGATTCTATTCATACATTTATGTGTTTAACTAGGAAAAAAAAGTTCATTCATGAGGGATTTTCATATTTTTCTTGTCATATAAGTGTGTGTGTGTGATGGAAAATTGTCTCTATGCAACAGAATTTCCACATCTATCATATTATATGAAAGTTTTTCAAGTAACTTTCTTTACAATATATTACATGAGTAAATATTTGTCCTTCTTTAACAGAGAGATAAAGAAATAAGTACTTTTATATGGAAAACTCCAACAAAAAGTCATTGAAAAACTTGTGCAATTTTAATAATAATCATAACAATAAAAAATAATACAGAAAATAAATTTCCATAAACTTTTTTTTTCTCGGTTCCTTATTGATTCCATAATATATTTAACAATTGCACATGTGACGCAATTCAAATTTATCTACTATTTTTATTTTATTATTCGATGATTTGACATTAACACAGAATGAATTCAATTTCGCATACAGTTCACACATTCACTTGAGCGAGAGAGTTCAGAGTAGAATAACAAAGTTTTGCTTCCTTATGTTATCTAAAAAAAAAATTATAATAATATAAATAAATGTTATTTTCCCTCTGTTTGAAAATCTCGTTGTATGTGTGTATGTATGTGAAAATGTTTTAATAAGTGGAAAAAATTGTTAAATTGATTGGAATACATTGATATTGCACTTTTATATGATGTGCTAAAATAGACATTGAATTTAGTTTTTATGTGTGTGTGCTATTCTTCTTATGAATAATAAAATGAAATAAAATTTTGGGAGAAAGTAATCATGAAATGGGGATCCCAGTGCATTTGGATTACTTAAATGAAGTCAACTCATGCCTCATTTTTGTATCACTGTCCTCATTTTTTTCACTTCTTCCAAGTAAATGACTCCACACTGCTTGAAAATTAACTCCTTAGCGCTTGCGGGGTTGAATTTCAATTATTATAATGCATTTCTAGTCTTACGAACTTCGCAGGACCGTGAAAAGTCGAGAAAATTGATCCTAAAAGAGAATTTATCTCTAAAATTCGTAAAAAAACGATACGAGGACGCAAGTTGATAAAAATAACGTAGTTTTTTAGAATTTTTTTTTAAAAATTGCAAACCATGAATCAATTTTTTCTAAAGAACACACAATTTTTACATTCAAATTCTACTACAACTTACAATTTTTGAAAGAAAACCCACTTGCATGACTTTCTCATCACGAATAGTACAAAAAAAAACTCAATTATTAAAATATCTTAACAGATCAATATCAGTCCATAATAAAAGAAGTTGTAGAAAATAATTTCCATTGAAATAACAATAAATATAAAAATAATAATAGTTAAAAGAGAGAGAGGAAAACATTCATTTTCATTACGACCATTTCATGATCGTTATTATTATTTTTATTATTATTCGAAACAAAATTTACACCCAAATATTTTGTGTGTGTGTGTGTAAGTAAATATTTATCGTCATCTTCATCATCATTTTAATACATTTTAATGACATTTAAGTCAAAATATAATTTTGTTGACAACTTACAATAACATTAAAAGTCATACATGAATCATTAAAATTCACCCCTTTTCAAGACCCCGCCCCAACATTTAATGGAATTCGCTTTGAAATTATTGTTCACTCATGTTATAGTGCAAAAAAAATAAATAAATAAATATTTTTATTCAATATTTTAAGCGAAACAGTGTCAGTTAAGAAAAATAAAAGAAAAAACATTGCTTGGCATAAAATACAAGAAACTTAAAACAAAAAAGGAAGAAAATTACGATAATTAACTCGAACACAATAAGAAAGAAGAACTAAATTTAAATTTAAAGACGATTTACGTAAAGGATACGCAAAAATTTTCTATTTCAATCTAATTATAAATTGATATGGTTTAAATGTTTAACACTCAGCTACAAAATAGCTTTGGTAAGTAAACAAAATTTATAACATTTTACACCAACAATATAAATAATAATAAAACAAATTAATTATTTAACTTAAAGCCAAAGAAATAAAACTTTTAATTTTATTATGTTTTGGTTACATGATGAAAAGAGTGTGGTTTTGTATCCCAAACAATGAATATTCCTTGTAATGATTCATTTGATTTGATAACTCTACCATTAAATTCAATTTTTTTCTCTCTCGCTTCTTCTATTTTTTTTAATTGAATCATTTCATAACAATTTTGAAAATATGATACCAACCTCAATTATCAGTGTACTTTAAGTGGAAAATTACTCAAATTATTTACAGTTTTGCACAATGATCACCATTCCGGAAACATTTATTTCTCACTTTTATGTGATGCTGGTTTTTTACAAATTCATTCATTTTAATTTTTATTGTATGAGTGATAAAATAACATTTATACAAAAAAATGGCAATTATTTCTGCTATGAAATAATTTAAAAAAAATTAATTTTTTGTATTTAATTTAATAAATTCTCATATTTGATTCATTTAATGATTTTTTGTCCAGGATTCATATTTATTGCCTTATGGTCACTTTTATCTATGGTCGAACAACGTGGGACCTACAATTTATACTGTCATCAGATCCAATCGCCCTCAGGTTGCACTTAGCGCCCCTGAAAATCTCAGTAGGTTTTTGATCTATTCTATGTAAACCTGAATACACCAGGACTGGGTTCGAGCCCTCGTCGTAGGATTCTTACCAATCATACCAGGCACTTAACCAACTCGGCAACGAGCTTCTCAAGCAGACGATAAAAGAAACATGTTTAAAATCTTTGACCAAAATCGAAAAAAATTAAAATTAAAGACAAGAAAAAGACACAACAGCTCTTAAGCAACCTCCATAAACTCAAAATCACGTAATGTACTTAATTTTCCTTGCAAAGTTTCCAAATAAATCTCATACTTGAATAAAATTTGTATTTTTCTATTAAATATCAATCAGTGATACAAAAAAAAAAAATTTAAAGATACATAGGAAGCATTTAACCTACTTTCAAAAATCTTATTACAACATTCAACACAATAAAGATGAAATGAAACTTATCTAGCATGGCATCACTGTATTTGACTTGAACTTTTATCTGTGTATACGAAAAAAAAATATTCGCTTTTGAAATTCAAAATAAAATATCGGTTTCAATATAAATTGATTTTTCAAACGCAAAATCGCTTTGTGTAAAAATAGCTGCAAGGTATCATTTTGCTTTTACAATAAAACTAATATATCTCTCCCTTTTATAACTGTAACCGTGTGTGAAATATTCTTCTCTCATGTGAAATGGGAAAATTTACCTCTTTTTTTCCTCATTTTTCTCTTTGTTAAATGTTACATGTGATGAGATGTGATAAATTCAATTCCTTATTTTGTATCATTTACACAAGTAACTATCAAGTGAACGGAAGAATAATAGCTAACTGTCAATATTCATTTGATTTAAATTGGAGAATCATATTGTTGTAGTATATACAAAAAAAAATGCATTGAATCGAATTTCATCTAACAAAGATTTATTGCAAAATGGAAAATTTAACTTTAAATTGCGTTTAAATTTGTCTGTTTCATACGAGGCAGAGTGCAAAAACTACATAAACAATATGTTGCAGTTGGTTTATTAATTATTCATGCTTGGTAATTATGCGACAATTTATATTAATAATAATAATTTTGATATTCATTGCACAATTGAGCAATTCAAAATGGAAAATTCCATGCAATTCGAAAAAAAATGAATGATAAAAATCGTAAAATTAAAAATATTTTGATTTTGAGTACATCAATTTTAATTTTGGCAATTAAATTACAATTTAAATTTGAGTGAACTTGTCTGTATTTTGATATATGTTGCAAAATGCCCCTCTTTTAGTCCATTGAAAAAATGTCACATGAATTTTAAATGTCACACGACCTTAGTTTAAAATAAATCATGAAAAATGAAAAAAAAATATTTGATATTTCAATTTTTTCCATTCCATATTCATTAATGAAACTGAAATAAAACCGAGATATTCCCCTTTATGGTGTATAAAATTTCAATTTAAAGTCAAATTCAAATCAAAATCCAATTTAAATTTGATTTAGAAGAAGAAAATGTTTGAAGAAAAGTAAGGATGGAATCGTTAATTATTAATTTAAGCGCATTTCTGCAATCAGAAGGATCTAGGGCTAGTATTTTGACCTAAAAAGGCGAATTGAAATAGTAAACTGCAAAATTTTCATAGTTATATTTGCTTTTTTGCAATTCAATGACGACAGATGGCCAACAAAGTGTCCCCAATAACGAATCAATGATCAAATTTCACTCAAAATACAGCTCACACCCTTATTTAATGCCGGAAATTGATATTAATGAAATGTAAAACGACATGTCATGTTAAAAAAATCGATTAACTCCTTGCCATACCGTCATATCAAAGTGATCCATCACTAAAATTTTCATGAAATTTCATTGAAAATAATTTAAAACTAAGATTTTGAAAAATCTTGCACTCTGCTTAAATGATTCAATGAAAAAAATTCAAAATATATGAGAAACCTTAGATTATATGAATAAATTTCATAAGATTCCGAATTTGTGTTCAGGGTCTAATAAAAAATTAGAATCGTTAAAGTGCATGATGACTTTTTTAACTAAACGATAAAAGTTTAAACTGAATCTGAATCATTTTCATTTTAAATTCATTTTATATCTGTTGTTTGCAATTTTTATGAAATTAATTAATGAAAATAATGAAATAAAATCAAAAAGAATACAAAAAATGATGAACAATATTCACTTTGTCTGTATACACAAAAAAAAACTTTAATAATATTATTTACATTAGAAGAAAATAACATCAGCAATAAATACATACAAGTAACATGTTATGTGCAAAATATTTTCATTTTCATCATGTAACTTAATGTATAAGTTATAATTGGATTTGGAAAATGTTCTATTTTCTATTTATTTTAGCTGCTGTTGGTGCTGATTTTATTCCACATTGTTGTTTGTGCACTTTGAATTTTGTTAAATCTGTACTGTGATTCGTTACTCTAATGAATCACTGTGTATGTGCTTTTGTTTCAAATGACAGACACGAAAATCATAGGGTGACAATTTTTTTTTTGTTGAATCACATTAAATTTGGCATTTCAATGAACTGAATTTGACAAGGCTATAATTCATTTATTGTCCACAGAAATATTTTAAGTATTCTATGCCAATAGTTATTATTATTGTTATTATCAAACAACGAAAATCTAGCTACTTAGGTCTTGGCATGCCATCATTGCTGATGTTTGTACATACTTTCATAATAAAAGTAGTAAAAAGGTTATTGACTTTGGTTTTATAAATTCGCATCATGTCCAATAGATTGTTTGTATCATTAGGAATATTATCATAACTTATAATAATAATAATAATAAAATTTTCATTCATGAGACGATGAGACATTGTTTTGATATATTTTTAAAGTGTAACAAGTTAATTTCATATTTTAAGGTTCATTTTTATGTTTTATGCATTTTTCGATGCATTTTGAACATTTCATTTCATTACATTGATGTTTGAATTTCAATTGCTTAGTCTCAACCTGAAAATAACAAAAAAATCAGTTCTCGTCTGATTTTGGCTTGAAAATACTTGAGTTTGATTCGAACTAACCTAAACCACCTCCCTTTAGATCATTTCATTGAAAATTAAAACCATGAAAACTATAAAACCCGTTTGGAGTTCAAACACATGCAAAAGGTTGGGTTCCATGTGTACTTAAATTTCTTTTTCATAACATCTTGTAACTTGAGAAGCAAAATAACGATATCAAAAAATGTGAATAATATCATAAAAAAAAGGTACACAACATATGCTCACATTACAAAATGAATGGAAGCGACTGGTGTAAAAATACATATTTATACTTTATTAAGTTTGTTCATTTTCTTTAATTTTTTTGAGAAAAAATACATATGTTTTAATAATATAATCTAATCATACTCGTTTTCTGTGCCATGTCATTTATGTATTATTTTTTTTTCGTTTCAAGAGAAATTTATACGATAAAGTTCTTTTTATTTTTTAAACTATCCATCTAAGTGTGTGTATGTTTCATATATATATTAAATAACATGTTTTTTTCTTCTCATCTAAATATGAGATGTTTGAAATAATAAAAAAAAAACGAATATGGTTATACCTTACTTTGATGATAAAATGAAGGCGCACAATAAGGACCTTAATATGGTAGTTTTTTTTGTTTTCTTTATTTTTGGATTAAATTTTCTTTTTTTTTGTTTGTTCTTTAATAATAAAAAGACATCTCACATGTGAAGACCGAAAACTTCTAAGTATGGGACTAAATTGTGTGAAATAAACATCTTATGAATACATAAGAACAAAAATTTTTAAAAGAAAAATGCTAGTGTACGCTGAAAACGTCTTATTTTTATGAAAAGTGGTTTTGTTTATTCTCATTTCATTTCAAACTATTTTATTTATATTTTTTCGGTTCAAACACAATGTGGTTTATGAAGAAAATTGTTTTGCTAAATTATCTGCGAGGAACATGCTTGATTTCATAATTAGGTTTTTTGTTTTGTATTTTTTTTTTTGATTGGTTAAGGTCTTTCCACTATTGAAATTTTGATATTGAACATGAATTTCTGTTAACTGAAGTGTTTTTAATAAACATTATAATGCGTTACAGAAAATGATTTATATGAAAACAATGATCAGGTAAACGAACGTCTAAATGGGCAGAAAAATTCATTAATCAAATGTGTTGCTTGTACAACCGTATTATGATAATTTCATTTATCATATGAATTTGAGTCACATTTTTCCTTTGTGTCACAGATTTTTGTCTAGAACATGGACCAGGTGTTTCAGACACCTTTTGTATTACATTTTAAGAAAATAATGAAAAAAATTATCATCCAAAAATACATTTCAAAAACATTTCTTTACACCAATTTATTTATACAAAAAAAAAAAAAACATAAAAATTAAGTATCATAAAAGTACAAAATTAAATTGATACCATAAAAAAGTCATCATAAAAGTCCTGCATCTGTCAATTCCATAACCAATTCAATCATTTTCTGCTGACACAATGAATTAATTGGAATTCCTAATTCAGGTGCTTCTGTCACTTCATTTTCTTCTTCCTCTTCATAACAATCAGGTGCATCTTCGCCCTGACATGTCAATATCGGGATCATATCCATCCCGGTATACAATGAAAATTTAGAAAATGTTTGTAAATCTTCTTGTAATAAAGTCCACAAATTCTCTTCAGATACCAACTCCCTTGGTATCGGACCATACATTTTAAGTTGAGCCACCAAATTCTCATAATAAAATCTAATCACTTCACTTTTGTGTGTTTTTCGTAGCATACTTGGCAGTGATAAATACAATGCATATACAACGTCAAGTGTCAAAGACCCATAACGCATTAATTGGAAATCAATAAAACACGTTTGATTGATTTCAGTGGGTGACTTGTAAGAAAAAAGAATGTTGTTTGTCCAACAATCACCATGACACAGTACTGATAAAGGTGTTTCTTTTGAAATGAATGATGTAAAATCATCGAAAAAGTTTTTAGTGAAATCTTGTATCTTTTCAATGTATTTTGGTTGATCTGGAATTCCTTCACTCACCATTTGAACGGCATTTTTTGTTAATTTCCCGTAATATGTTTTGTACCATTCTTTGTATTCGGGTCGAAAAATCCCCTCCGAAATTTGATCTCTCAATTTTTTGAATCTATCAGGCTGGTTATATTTCATAGCAAGACTCAATCCATGAAATTTGGCTAATTCAGAGAACACACCTTTAAGTTCATCAATTGACAAACCTCGAATGCGATTTTGCATCTTAAAACCGTCATCTCTTAAATCAGCTAACACGAGAATATTATCTTCGGCATAATAACATTTTGGCAAGGCAATAAATGTCTTTCCAGGTTCTACGTTAAACTCTTGTTGATATTTTTTGAATTCCGGATAAATATTTTTATAAAATGCGATTTCATTGTGAAATAAGCCAATGCTTTTATATGTCTCACGTCGAGCTACACTTTCCGGTAATCTTTTACAGAAAACTGCTCTTTTCCATTCTGTAATCGTATTTCCATTTTTGACAATTCCTTTCAATGTCACACTATCAAGCACTGAAGTATAATTATCACCTTTTTCAGTGCCTTGTGTCTTTTCAATTGATTCAATCACAAGATTTGGCACAAATTTTTCAAATAATTCTTGATAAAATGCCTTTTCAGTCTTTTTACTCATTTTAACTTAAAATATCATACGATTAAAACAGGTGTTTTTATATTTTGCTATTATCAAAACGAAGAAAAAAAACGTGTTATACGTCTGGTCGTCACTCACTGCACTGATATTTGATGTGAGTTGATGAATTTGATATTGTAGACAGTTTTTTTTTGCTCGTATTATCATAAAAAAGATAAGAATTTGAATACTTTGTATATAATAGTATTTGAATTTAAACTCATTGACACCAAGAGTTGATAAGAAACTCAATTATCACTTCCTAAATAATAAAAATTCAGTAGAAATTTTTTCAGATTATCTTTTTAAAATGGATTTTCTGTGACGTAATGAGCACATTGACAATTTATTGATAAGAAATCATACGAAAGTTTTATTAGATAACACTTTTAATAATTATTTAAATAAAAATTAATTTTATAAAATTTTAATTTTTATGTCTGTAACACTAGACGCTTAACTTGAAAATAAGAAACAAATGAATTATTTAATGTTTTTTTTACTAAACTACAAACTATAAATACATCACGTGTATTTTTAGACGAAAATGAACAAATAATGAGTCGGCTGGGTATACAGACCGTAACGCAACTACGATTAAAGTATGATTATCGCAGTGTATGTTGTAGTTTTTTATCACGGTTACAAGATTTCACTTTCTATTATTATATTCATTTGTTTGAACTTCATTTCAATTCATTGTTTTTTGTTGTTGTTGATTAACATATGAGTAAATACTGACTCACATGATGATTAAAAAAAAAATATTTAAAATTATTTAATGACAGATGATAAAAAATTATAATTTTTTTGTAATTATCATTATTGAAACAGGTTTTTTTTCAATAAAAACAAACTGAATGATCATTCAAATAATAAATGAATGTCAAAAGTGAATTTCATCAAATAATTATCGGTCCGCAGACCGAGATCTTTGTCGTTATTTTGCTGGGAATCGCATTTACAGAGTAGTGATGTGATAATAAAAGGCATTCGTTCGCTATAAGACTCAATATCAGTTCTTGAAGTTTTTATAACACTGATTTTGACTCTGGAGTACAATGAACATTGGCTTCGTAAGTCTTTCTTCTTTGGGCTGGCTTAAAAATCTGATCTGATCTTTTATTTTTGTTTATTCTCGGTCCAAGGTCATGTGATATACTTTTGAAGATCAGTTGGTATGAGTACCATACTATGCAAAATTTCATGATGCCTCAAAAAAAGCTTCTGTTTTGACTTGAAACTGAAATTTGTCACGAATCATTCAAATTCCAGCCCAGACAAAATTCTTTGCTTTGGTGCCTTTACTGAGATCAATGCCATTTACATTTAACTGATATGCATGTTTGAATCCTTAACGTCTGACTATCTTCAAATAACGTTACAAAAACAGATAATAAACCCAACATTGAACAAAATCAAGTTATTCACAGCAAAACAAACGTACTTTTTTCATTAAAATGGCACACATGTTGCACTGAGCAAGCAATCAAACAAATTTTATTTAAAATAAAAAAAAAATGAATGAAAAATAATAAAATTGCCTCTGAGTATTGAGCATATCAATCTATTTGATTATGCATTATGTAAGTTTATTTTTTATTATTATTATTTATTTAAATTAAACGAATTGATTTTTTTTTTATATTCCTTTCTTGCGTTATTCATGTAGTCAGTTGTGCAGTAGTCATAAAAATTGTGCTCATATAATTATTATTTTATTTTAATTCTATTTTTCACAATCGAATTGAATTGAAAGAAAGAAAAAAAATCCTTGATTCACATAAAAAGAAAGTCTCTGGAGATGCAACTGACATGACAATGTTTTGTTTTCTTCGCAAAATTGAATACTTTTATTCAAATCGATGCTCAAATGGAAACAAAAAAAAATTATAATAATAATGTTGTTGCTTCGTTTGAAAATGAAACGAGAAAAAAATATCAATTCAATTTTATGGTAATGTAATTTTGTATACAACTAATAAAATGTTAGTGATATTCTGCCTTAGAATAATTTTATTTTAACAAATATAAAGAAATATAATGGACTTTGCTTTGCAAATCGAGTCCTGAATGTATCGTTTACATTTTGCTTACTTACAATTTTATGTAACAACTGATGGCAGAGTTCAATACATTTATATTTTTATATGAAAAAAAAGAAGAAGAAGAAGCACTTTCATTTTGTTCCAACTAAAAGCAATATCGTTTTTATTGACTAATATAGTAGAATTATATTTTAACGGTGTATATGCGATTTTTTTTATTATTATTATTATAATGTTTAGAAATGTTCATGAATAAACTAAATGTACAGAGAAAAAAAAGAAAAAGTCATGTTTATCGATTTATTGACGATACTTTTATCATCAAATATTTACCAATAAAGAAAAGTATTTCTATTGAGCAAATGATATGATACCACATTATATTCCCAGTATTAATGCTCTCTTTTATTAGGGAGGGTCAAATAAAATGAAATCTTTCTTAATATTTTCCTTTTTTTCTATCTCTTTTCAGGTAAGTTTTTGTCTTGCAAAAATATTGAGTGGGAGTGTTACTTTCGGATTGGGACCTTCAAAAAGAACATGAGTCATTTAAATGAATCGATTCTAACATGTTCTATGTCTATATACATGTGAAGGATGGTAAAATATTATCAATGCATGTAATTTCTTTAATATTTAATAAGAAACTTGATACTTTTTTACATGTTGCAATACAGATGTTGATTTTCTTTCCTTGTTATGCCTCCCTAATGTATAGAAAATTAATTTCTTTAGCTGTTGAAGAGCTTACAGAATACATAACAACAGAGAGATAGACAAAATTGTATCAAATATCAACTTCCCCCTTATGTTTATTGTGGATTATACCATAGAAATGTGTAAAAATGTAGAAAAGTGTGCAAAAATATGTTATTAAAACTCTTACCACAAAAATTGTCCAAAAAAAAAAATAAAACCAAAGTGAACAGAAAAAAATGTCATAAAATGTAATATGAAAACACCTACGTTTCAATTCTCCTTGTACTTTTATTTTTTTCTTATTCCATACTGATATCAGTATTTTAGTTTCGTACACGAACAATTTTATGGTTCTTGATATGTGTCACAAAAATAGTGAACAACAACAACATAAACAGCCATATATTAGAGTGAAACCAACAAACAGTATTAAATAAGTTTTGTCTTAATAATAAATACACTTTTTGGCTTCTTCTGAATTTTTATGTCATTTTACTTGCATTACCTACGATTAAAGACAATATGTTATACATTAAAAGTTAGCTAAAAACCAGTAGTTGCTGGTTATTTTATTTTATTACACTTTTATTTTATTTTTATGTGCCCTCTAATACACAAACACACACACTATGGCACAAAAAATAATGTTATTAAGTAAAAGTGAGACATGGCTTCAAAAATTTATTGTCTTTGCATGTCCGTGTATCACTTTTGCCTTCCTCAATTCTCGGTATGAAATGAATAAAAATGATTATATTATGGCATAATTTATCCACATATATTGCAAGTTTAATGGGTAATACATGAAAAATAGATTAGGCAATAGTGCCATAATATTAATAAACTAAAGTTATCGACGAGTTTATTAACAGTGATATAAGGAAATTTTTAGAAAAGGCTTTCACCGGATTAGGCTGAAAAAATTACCTGTAAAGTCAAAATTTGATTGATTCGAGCTTTATTTCTACTTAATTTTTTTATAAAAAAACACCTTTAATTTAGAATTTACTACAAATTTTAAATTAGTTAAATTACTTAATTAATTTAATTAATTTTAGTTATTTAAATTTTTAAGAGCTTCACTTATTTGGTTAATTTCATGTTCCAATTCCTCCATTCTCTGCATTGTGGCTCCATGGTCATTTCTTACTATTCCACCTGTTTTCAGTGCTTCAATATCATTCGCATTTTGCCTGACACTCGCAGCCAATTTTTTTACAATTCCATTCATTAAATGCATTTGTTTGTTAAGACGATCGAGCTTTTCATCACTGTCTCCAAAAGGCCAGGCGTCGCTCTTGTGAATCAGACCAAATGTAATCACAGTTATAACACATACAATCACTGTGAGATTTTTCATTGTAATTCTTTTAAATATCAGAAAATAAGTCTAATTGAATTGAATTTCAGTTATTGACTAACTTTAAAATAATATTAAATTGAAGATGGTGACGATGTTGTTATTGTTGTTGCTGTCAATATTAATTGAGTAAACAATGTACTTGAAACTGGTATATTCAACAAGGAGTATATGGAGAACACTTTAAAATGTCTTTTTACGAGTGTAATGTCAAAAGTTTGATCTCTCATTTAATTGTGTGATTTTATTTAATTTGAAATTGAATATTACATTTTGGTCAATAGAAAAAAAATACGAAAATGACTCATATTTTCAATTGTTTCAATTAATTGCTCACTTTTCAAAAAATTGATCAATTGATTTCGTCTTATAATATTTTTTGAGAAGGATCTATTAGATAATGGAACAATTTTCAAATCTTTAATATTTCAAAGAAGTCTTTAATATTTTCATTGTAATTCGATCAAAATCAAGGAAATTGATTTGAGAAGCAAGATTCAACTTCAAATCCAAGCAACATTGTATTTAAAGAAGATAAAAGAAACGAAAGAAAGAAAGAAAAAAGTAAATGAAAAAAAAATTAGATTTATAAAGAAAATTAATTTAGCATGGTTTGCAGGTCAACCACAATATTCAATCTGTCTTTGAACGTTGTATCTTGTAAACCTAGTTGTACATTTGTAGTAAAATGATGATATAGACAATAAGGTGAACATTTTAACATGATGCTAAATGAATACGAATTTCAATGCAATTTATGTTCACCCTCTTACAGTAGCTAAAATAGCTTATAGTCCTTATGAATTAATGTGAAAAAAAACTAAGAATGCATTTTTTTCTACTTGTGTGCACTGAAAACTCTTCATTGTTTCATTTTTTAAGTGTTAAATGAAGCATGAAGCATTAAAAACCATTGCCCTGGTGTAACAAGACGTGTAAAAAAGAGAAATTCTGATGTAAAATTTCTTACAAGTCGAATATTGTAAGAACTTCATGTGGACCAAAATAACGACTCTTAACACTGAATTGGGATTCACTTAAATTTAAAATAACAATGAGACTTGAATTTACAAAATCAATCATAATTCTTATGGAATTTTTTACTATGGGGCTAGTTTTTTTCTGGTTTTGTAAAGAATAATAATAATTTTTCATTCTACTCATTTCATTTCTTAACATTTTTATACATGTAGCTTTGTTTCATAGAATGTTAATTAAAAATGAAGTACACCACGCTTAAAAATAAAGGAGAATCATATTAATTTTTAAATGAGTTTTATTTGTAATATGTACCTGAGAGCTTTTGAATAACGTACTTTAAAATTAAAATAAAGTAATAAAAACAGTCTCGCTTCTCATTTTAACATATTTAATTTTTTTCTTAAGACTTTTAATAACGTTTGCTCTAGACACACATTCAAATGCAGTAAATGAAAATCATCTTACTAAAAATAATTTCATTGAAAAAAGTTTGAATTCTGTTAAGATGCAACTTTTGTGTTACAAAAAAAGAAAAAAAATCAGGTGAAAGGCTTTTGTGAGAGAAAAATTAACAAAAAATAGTCGTGATGTCACTTACTATAAAATTCATTGAATATTTAATAAAAAGTAGGAGATTAGAAAGAATTTTATCCCCAAAAGATGTCTTAGAAGATGCCTTAATATAATGCAAGAAAATGTAAAATAATAGAAGGAGTGACACAAAGAAAACTTTTTTTTTTTCAAATAAATGAAACTCACTCCAAATTTTCTAATTTTTAACCAATAGAAATCAAACTCAAGTGACTTCAATCTATTTTATAGCTAACACACACACAGACGATACAATTCAATTCAAACAACCACCTCTTTTTGGTCGCAATTGTACAAAAACTTATCTCAAATGACTTTTTATGTATTTGATAATAATAATAATATAAAATAATATTTTCGAGAGGAATGGAAGGAAAAACACATTATTTTTACAACTAATTGCTCTTTTCATGTGCTTTCAAACAAAAAAAAAATTAAAATAAACGACTATCTATCCATTCATTCATTTTAATTGCTAACGTAGGAATAATTTTCATGCAAATTAAAAACCATAAGTAGACGCCTGGTTCCACTTTTATCGAAACCCTATGAATAAGAGTGTAATTCATTAAAATTTTAATGTTTTTGTTCTCACTTTTCCTGTGTGCTGTTTTTAAAATGGATTTTCTTGTTTTTCTTATTGCTTTTCACTCTTTTCTGCTTCTATTCATATACAAAAAAAAGGAATATTTTTCTCGTTACAAGTAATTTTTTCCTGCTTCCATTAAATTAATATGAGAATGAACCTTATAGAATTGAGATAAAAACCTGGTTTCACACTCTTTTTAATACAATTATTTTTTATGTAAACTGTTTTTTTTTTTGTTATCATAAAATAGAACGAAAACTTATTTAAATTCAAAACAAAAAAAATATTTTTGGTTCAGGTTTACATTCAAGAGGTATCATATTTAGTATATAATATTTTTTTTTTCAAGTTGATTAACTTGAATTTTATGGTATACCTTTATGGCTTTAAATTGTGTTGAAATATTCTGACTTAAAATTTAATGAGGATTCGCTCCACACCATAAAATTGCTTTCATTAAGATACGAGGAGGATGAATAAGAACATGAGACATTAATTGCATATTGTATATTATAATTTTCATTATTTCAAATTATGTTTATAGCACAAATAATGTGAGAATGTCTTGAAAAATGTATTATAATGAAGATAAGCAAGTGTTTGCTTATTAAAATTAAAGGAGGTGTCTTGAGATAAATTTAAATCAACATATTTTTAAGGGAAAATTCTGTAAAATATTGGGTTTTAAAAAGTATTTCTGTAAAAACGGGAACTTCACAGAATCAAATCTCATTTTAAATATCTCTGAGTATTAAATTTATAATAATAAAATCCAAATCATGGATTTTCTCATAGCATACGTGGATTTCAATTCGACCCTCACCATGATTTGAATGGTTCGTAATCCTCTTACAAAATTTCAAAAACAAACAACATGAAAAAAAATGTATATTGATCATGATAGTTTAAGAATAATATAAAAATTAATCGGTTTTGGTCCTATAATACAAATTGGATATACAAACAAATATTTATTTGTTCGAAATTTACAAGCAGGCAAAAGAAAAATCAAATTTTAACTTTAATACAAAGAAAACATAAAATTTCCAACATGTGCTACCACAAAAATTACATAAGAATGAATTGAAAAAAATTACGGAGAAACACGCGATATACAAAAAAAATATGAAGATAAACTTACTGTGGTTTATTCATGCTCATGTGATGATGTATGCTCATATCCATGGACGGCATATGATGAAAAGTTAGAGGAGAAGCAAAAACAAAAATAAGTTTATTGTTTTGATAACGTGATATTTACTCGCGTCTTTTGTGATTCGTCAATCTGTCGTAAAAATGTTTATTTATATTTTTTTTCCTTTTGTTTTTATTATTATTATTGTTGTTGTTGTAATATTGCTTGCAGCATATTTTTCGTTGTCTCAGTTTTTATTATTCTTGGTCTTACAATGACATATATTAATATTTTATTTAGTCAAAAGATATGTCATTCAGTCCATATTATGTTTGTTTTTTTGTTCAAATGTTTCTCATTACAGCATGTTTTCATTTTTAAAATAACAAAAATTATCATTTTTGGCAAAAAAAGTTTGTGGATTCAATGAGAGTTACATTCCTTTAAAACTAGTGAAGCTATGACATGATTGATGAATCACAATATAAAGTGTGACAGGAAAACAATGCATTCTTAAAAAATGTGCCATATTTTATATAATATTAAAATTCGTATCCTTCAATGTAAGCTACAAAAGTGTTTTTTTCATGTGAATCTGCCAACATTGCAAGGCGATTTCAGTTTTCAGCGTTTGTATCCTTTTTTTTATTTTCTATTGTATCTTTCCTTATTGTTTTAGATATACTCAAGTTTGAAAGAGATTTTTTTATGCATGTCATTCATTATTCCTCTTTTTTGAATTGAAACACTTGGTCTTTGTCCTGTCCAGTCATCATCATCAAAAGATACTCTAAATCGGTTGTTAACCTTTAATTTTTCAATGAACCTGTCAATTTTTTATATTAGTTTTATCACCAAAATTTTGTAAACAGAAAAAAAACCTTTATAAAATGAATAATGGTTAAAGTTACAACCGAAACCCAAAATCTCACTAAAACAAAAAGAAACTACAAAAACAAATAAAGACCAGAATAAATTTATTTTCCATTTCACACATACACACATTCATTTATATTAGGAAAAGGTACATTTTTACAATTTACTCCACAAAACTGTTGCAAATAAGAAATATTTTTATAAAATTTTATGTGAAAGTTTGTGAGATATTTCAATATTTTTTTACCTTTCCATTTGTATTTTTTTTTATTTGCATTACAATATCTTTACATGGATATGAAAGAAAATAACAATAAAATACCAGGCGTTCGCATTTTCTCCTTGAATTCATATCATATATTATTGTTATTTTCTTCATTTCTCCTTTATTTATTACATTCAATTATTTGAGTGTATTTTATACCATGAAACATGCATGTTTCTCAAAATTTTCTTACCTCATCTAACTGGCATCCAACAGAATACGAAGAAATATATAAAATTACACAGCTTAACAAAATAAAATCGATGTGCTTGCTTTGAGAATTCCCGAAACACGTCAAAAAGATTTTTGAATCCTGATTATTTTCCACTTTGAAATTTTAAAATTCACTGATTCGTGTTTGTTTTATGAAATAATGAAATTTGTATGGAAAAGAGCCATTTTCCCTTTAAGTTCAAATTATTAAATATCAAAGTTTAAACTTTTCTGAAGTTAATTTTGTTCCAAAGTGTCAAGTAATTTATATCGTTGGAAAGAAGGCAAAAAAGGCTAACAGAAAATATAAATTTTAATATAGTTTGCCCAATTATATTGGGCTTTTTCAGGCTAAAAATTAAAAAAAAAGGAAAAATACTTTATTTTTTTGTATTTTTTGAACAAAATTTAATATAAATTGAATATGATGCAGGCTTATTCTGATAAAACTTATATTTTCTGTAAGCTCTTTTTGCCTTCTTTCCAACGATATAAATTACTTGACACTTTGGAACAAAATTAACTTCAGAAAAGTTTAAACTTTGATATTTAATAATTTGAACTTAAAGGGAAAATGGCTCTTTTCCATACAAATTTCATTATTTCATAAAACAAACACGAATCAGTGAATTTTAAAATTTCAAAGTGGAAAATAATCAGGATTCAAAAATCTTTTTGACGTGTTTCGGGATTTTTCAAAGCAAGCACATCGATTTTATTTTGTTAAGCTGTGTTATTATTATTATTCGAATTTACAGACATTGCCTGATCATGTGTGTGTATGAATAAATAAATAAATATTCCATTTTTATGTTGATGTTCATAAATTATAATTTTATTATACAATAAAATATATTGGCCGTCTCGCCGGACTCGATACACCGCATGCAAGGTAATGTTTTGTATTGATTAGATTAAGATTGAATTTTTTTTTATTGGGATTTATGTTATTATTATGAGTAAAACAAGAGAAAAGTAATATAAAAGTTATTTGTTCCTTTCAAAGTAGGTCTAATCGTAATTGGTTTAAATTGCCTTTGAACAAGTCAAAATATGGAAAAAGTTTTTACTTTGATTATGAACGTTAATTGGATTGTGTTTAGAAGCCAATTGATTTTTATACTAAATTGTTTTATTTTCATACTTTCAACATGAAAGCAACAGTATACAGAAAGAAAGAAAAATTATTTTGTTTTTCCTTTAAATAACGAATAAATTATAATAATAAATAAATCTGTCAATTTATGATTTATTGAAAAGAGAAACAACAAAAATCAATAACCATCATTTTACCGATAATTGGGGTAGATTTAACAACATCGAATGAGAATGACTCATTAATTTTACAATTAAACATGATATAAAAAGATAATTTATCATTAAAATTAAGTACCCAAGTAGAAAAATTGAACTAAGGAACTGCTTAAAATACTTCATGAAATTGCAAAACTCACCCCATTTCAAAGTACGCATACGAATATTTATAAGTAAATGCAAATTGGATGATATAGTATTACAAATTAAAGGTCATGCAAAAACAACTTCACAAATTAAGATGCTGAATATTGTATTTCGAAATAAAAACTTGTATCGATTTTGCATTCAGTGTTCAGAGGATAAAAGAAATTTTTCTTCTTACACCCACAGAAAAAATATTTGAAGTAAATTTTCATGTCTGAATCATTTTGGTGTGGAATTCAAAGATACAAAGAAAAACTTTCCATCTTAATACATATTTATTATTTATTTAATACAAAATACCTTTAATTCCTCACGTTTTTGTTATGTTTTGTTTTTTTTTTATTCATCGTCTTTCTTTATTAGGAATAAATAATAAATTTATTTTATATCGTTCTCGTCGACGTCGCTGTTTGAAAAACCACACACACACATAAACACATAATATAATAAATAATGAATTGTTGATTAAAGCTAATAATATGATATAATGACAACATGGAGAAAAGCAACAACAACATGAATAAAAGGTCCTTGAAATATAAATGCATGACATTGATTGTATATTAGTTTACGTGTCGTTTTTTTTCTCTTTTTATATTATGTGTTCATAGCACAAAACCAAAAAAAAAAAATATTTTTATATATAATTTTTTTTTCCTTCTTTTTAAGTTACACAAAATAAGGATAGCATGAAGAAAAATAAAGTCCGTCACGTAGTAAATTATGTTTTACATCTTAAAGTTACTTAGAAAAGACAATGTAAATGGCTCTTGGGATGAAAGAGGACAGTGTAGGTCTGTCAAGTCTACCACCCAAAACACATTAAAAATACAAAGTAATGTAAAAAAAATGAAGGTGAAAGTTTTCAAAATAAAAAAACTTTTCTTCTATGGTTTCGTTATTTTACTTGTATCGTGTCTTCACTTAAATGCCACGAATTTTAAATAAATATTTTATAGGCGTTTTTTGAAGTTTTATTTACAGTTCACAGTTGTTTCACATTTGAAATTTCATCAAAATTTGATGTCTTTTGAATATGTGAATCACTTAATTGGAAAAAGTAAAACATTTTTATTTCATTATATGCAAAGGAGACAAGGAGACGAAATGAAGGAGAATCATTTTCACAATAAAATTTAAATATATTTTTAAATTTAACAGAAATGATTCAAACTGACTTTTTTTTCTTAATAATATCAGATCATCATTATTCTTAATAAGGAATTATATGAAAATATTTTCAACACATGTGTTATTGCCTTCACTTTACCAAACTCACATTCACATGATACGAGCAACAAAAGAACCTCATAATAAAAAAAGAAACATTAATGACGTTACCACCAACCTTGGCATTTGTCGTGGTTTTTTTGCATAAAATCTGAACACACATGCGATATGTGTAGCATATTTAATGAGAGACTGTGTCACACATGTTAAAAATATTCATTTATATAAGCATATAACAATAATAATAATATGAAATTGATTAACATCATTATGTGTGTTATTTTTTTTTAGTATATGATGTTAAATGGAATCAAATTGCATAAAATTATTTTATAATCCTTGTTCTTTTAACATATTTTCAATGGTTACGGGATCAACAAGTACTGCAATGAACCGTTTTTAGAAAAAAAATTCATTTAAAATTAATTTTTAATTCAAGATGCACATTCAAAATTCATAAAAAGCTGCAGTAGCTTTTAATAGTAGTAGAAGTAAGTTCAAAATGTTTATAAAAATATAATAAGCTTGTTCCTTTGAGTGTTCAAGTATTAATTTTGAGTGGGGAAGTTTCGTTTTGCAGTTTTAATTTTACATTTTTTCCTGTGAAGTGACGGCTCTTATGCTGCTCTTTTTTTTCATTAAGTGGTTACATTACAATTTTTTAGTTAAGATTTTTTTTTTTATAAAAGTCTATGATACTTGAATTAAAATTAAATTTGTGATGCATGAGTGCGCCTTTTAAAAGTTAATTAATTTTAGTTTTTTGAATTCCTTTGAAATTATTCAATTACATAAAATATTACAGTTTTGTATGAATGATCGCTCTGATGTACTTTGATGATAGAGATGCAGAATTATAAGTCGGCTCTCAAATGCAGGAATTTTAACATCAAAAGATCCCTGTGCATGCCCGTTATGTCACAAATCGACCTGAGCTTATATCATATCATGACATTCCAAGCCACCTCTAAAATTTATCAGCTGTACGAAGGGAGATTTTATATTTGTAACCTTTGCTTCGTATAATCTCCTCATACTCTAACATTCTGAGACCTAGATCCAGATTGCTTAATTGAAACGCATAATTTCCATTCATATCATTGGATGTAGGATGTATAATTAACATTCACGTAAAAACTCACAATAGTAAATTTTTACTTTTTTTTTAATTCCCAAGTGAATAAAATCCAACAGTTTTAATCCATGAATTTACATTTATTCATAAAGAATGGAAATGAAAAATTCACAATTGAAAATTAAAATTAAAAATTCATGAATAACAACGAATGAATGATCATTGCAAAATGGAGCTAACATAAAAAATAATATAAACGCAAAATAAATAACTGAATATTTAGCGTTGAACCAGATTTTCACATTTGACTGAAGTACAAGGAAAAATAACCAATTTAAGCTTAAAGTACTTCAAATATACACATTTCATATAAAGAAAGGGAGAAAAAGGGAAATTCGCACCTCATATCCCAGAAATAATAAAAAATAAAACACAAGCACATCTTTTCCTTGACACTTTGATGAATTTATGTTCCTCTTAACTAGCTATTTTATTGGGTAATACATCATTTTTAATGAAAGGTGAGTCATTTAAAAGTGACATGCAATATAAATGTGTATATGCAAAATATTCGGGAAGATTCTACAGAGAGAAATAGCAATTATCTATGATGAATGATTGTACGTTTAAAACTTGCTGACAATGCAAAATGTGATATGGAGGATTTTGGTACATGAACATGATGAATGAAGAGATAATTTTCTTACACACATTTAGAAGAGAAAATATTTATTCAAAAGTTTTGAAATTCCAAGCTTTGAAAATTCTCCATAAAACTGCGTTGGTTAGCAAACAATAATAACCATTTAGGGAACTATGAATGAAAGTGCAAAATATACTTAAGGGACTCATCAACTATACATACCTTTTAAAATATTTGAGTTTTTCTCATACACATAACTACCATCATCATCAATTCTTTATTAAGGATATCGCAATCTCATATCATTTTTGCTTCATACGCATTCAAAATTCACTCATCTCAATGAAAAGTACATCCAACTAGATACCATGAAAAGAATTTTATATCAAAATAATAATAAAAAAAGGCAGACACGTTAAAAGCAAATGTGTCTCTATGCAGAAAGAACCGGAATGTAATGCATATGGTCGTTTTCAAAAAAATATATTGAATGAACGTGTAAGTTGAAAAATTTTTCGGTTATATCATTATCATAAATAATACCTACAGGTTATTAGAATTTCCTCCCTTTTTATGCACACAAAAAAAACTATAAAAAATTATTTTGCATTCATATTAAAATGTTGTTATTTTACCACACCTTACCTGAAATTTTTTTTTATAACATAATATGGGTTGTTATTTTCCATGATTATTTTTCTATATCTTTAAAGGTATTGAAACAGCCTTGTTTGAAAAATAATCGATATTTGTCTGATTCTTTTTTTGCATTTTAAATTACAACCATACACAAAATTTATCGAAAACAAAATGAAAACCATGACTAATTACACAATTCTTTTTCAAATGAAATAACGTACATAAATCCTTTTCCGATTACAATGAAACTTGTTTTTAAAGATCTTTCCTTGTTTTTTCATTAAATTAATATGGGTAACAACATGAAAACATCAACATGTTTTTCTTCAAGTGTTTGTTTCAAACTAATCTTAATCGTATTACTTTACAGTAGTAGATAAGACTCAATATGTGGAGTATTTCCTGTTTTCATAAAAATAATTTTATTTTATTTTATTTTATTACACAAAAATTTATTACCTAAGAAAAACTCAATAAAATTTTATGTTTTATACTGTTATTTTACACACTGATACTTTTCCTTATATTAAAGTTCATGTTGTGAACTGTTGTTACTTGAATGTTAAGTTTAGATCGTTTCTATTCTCTTAATGTGTGTTTTAATACGAGTTTAAACAATTTATATTACATTTTACTTACTTTTGCTTAATAAATAGAGAGCATCAGTTGAGTTTTAATTTAAAATTTTTCGTATTTATTAACAAATTTCAATTCATTAAGTCTCAAGTTAAAGACGATTCCATGAAAATTATAATCGTTCTAATAAATTATTTTTTTTCTTCTCTTTTCAGGTGAGTAACTACTCGATTAATGTGAAATGGGATCATGATGTGACTGGAAAATTTCAGGTTTATATGAAATGTGTTAAATTTTTTCTGAAAATTTTTCGAGTATATTGTGAGTCTTTGTATTCTTATGTCTGATTATTTGTGTTACCACATTTGAAATAAACTCAATTCGCTTTCTTGAAATATTATTTTTGTATTCTTAAAATGAAGTGCGAAACAATTCCCATTATAAAAGTCAATTGATTCAAAAATTCTTTCAATTTAAAGCATAAGTCAAGTTAAATTGAATTTTTGCCCAATCAAGTGATTCATCATGCCGTCTAAGACAAAAAAAAACGGCTGCTAACTAAATTATTATTATACGTTTCATTAAACAACACAAAATAAAAATCTCTTTTAAGAATTCACTCACTAACACACTCTTTGAATTATTATACTTTTATTTTTCTTTTTTTGCTTTATTTTTATTTCGTTTTTTCCATTTTCATTCATTTTTTAAGCGAATTCCTGTAGATTTGGAAAAATGCAACTATTGTGCACGGTAATGACATCTGTCTGTGCCAATTTCTAGTTGACTTTTCCTTATATCAAGGAAAAAACCCAAAAAACCCGCAAAAATTTCTCAAAATGGCCGACTTACCCAAAAATAGAAATGCGCTCATGTCAATCGTTCATGGTCACATTCTACATTTTATTTTCCTTATTTCCTTGAGATTTTTCAAACTTTTTTCCTTATTCACTTACATTATCATTATAGAACTTGATTAAATTAGTAGAATAAAAAAATTGTGGTACAACTTTACAAGGTTTTTCTTATTATTTATTATCATCTCATATTTAAACATGAAAAAATTCCAAAAGAAGTAAGAAGTTTTATGTGAAATAATATCCCAAGTTGGATGGAATTGTGACGTTTCACCATCATAATAAATGAAGGAAAAAAATCTCAACTTTTACTTTATTTTTCAAAACAAATAACAGTAAAAGTATTAAAAATACAAAACAAAACAGGAAACATCCATCCAGTTCATCATCACAAGGAAAAAAACAATAATAATAATTTGAATGAAGAGATTATGAGAAAAAAATAATAAAAGTGAATAAAAAAGGAAAAATATGATGATTGACTGTTTGATTAAAATTGGCCATTTGGGATGTGTTTGCTTTAAAACAGCAGTAAAAGAGAACAGAAAAAAACCATTTATCACCTTTTAGTCTCTAAAATATTTTGTATGACATTTCTTCTCACTTAAATGATTTTCATGGTTTTTGATGAGATTTTTTTTGACCTTCAATGAATTAAATTTAATGGTTTTTTTGTTCGTTTTGAATTGAAATTGTTCATTAATTTTAATTTTTCTTGAAATAACGGTTAAAATTTGAAAAAAATTAATAATTTTTTTGATGGATGGAGAAGTTTACTAAAATGAATTGGCTCTGAGATTAGGCTCAATGATCGGGCTGAGGGATTAGGCTCCAGAGCCTGAAAATGGTAAAAAGCCCAAAATGGCGGATTTTTTCCCCAAAATGAGGATTATTTTCAAAATGTCGATTATTTTCAAAATTAAATATATTTAATGAAACGAGTCCCATCGAAATGCACTTTTCTAAACCACCCAGTGGTTAGAATTTCCCTTTTTTTTAACAATACAAAGAAAATTTCGAAATAAAATCATAGTTTTAGATGATATAGAAGAGGAAGAAACTCTCATGACGAAGATAAAACAAAACTAAATTGTGATTGACATTTAAACTAGTAGAAAGTTTTGTTATTGCAATCTCGAGTAAAAATAAAATGATGAAACTTTTTTAATTAAATTTTATGCAAATTAAAGATGACAGTTTTGAAGTGCAAAAAAATTTATAAAAAATACGAAGAATTCTAAACGAAGCGTGAATGATCAATTGCTTATAAACGATTCAAATTTTGCATGACTAATTTTTATTGAATTTCAATCGCATACATATCTGAGTTAGTTAAACAAGGGGTTCATTTTCCATTCGTTTTCATTTAAACCTCATTTAACTTACTTTTTTTTTTAAAAACAAATAAACTCACAATTCAAAATCATTTCCTTTATCCTTCTGATTATAAAATTGTCACGTTATGATGTTTTCATTTAACTAGTTCAACGAGTTTGTAAATAAAAGTTAAATGAAAATGAAATATTACTTTGAGCAAATCAAATCAAACCTAAACAATAAAAAATAACAAAAGAAGTAACTAAATAAACAATATTTTTTAAGCCTGTGAAGCGTAAGACAAATAAGTGATTTTTCTTGTACATTGTTTGAAACTAAAACGAAACACATGGAATTTTTCCATTATAACAAGAAAAAAAATGCATGACAGCTAACAAATTCAAAAAATAAATATAAAGAGGTGGATGGAATTCAGCATTACAAAAATATATTTTATTATTATTATTTTTTTTTGTTTTCATTTCAAGTCAATAAATAGAAATACAAGCTAATAAACACGTGCAAAATAATAAATGGATATCAGAATAGCAGAATATTCGTCCTTTATTTAAAAAAAAAGAAAAAAGGAAGGTGTTTTAGGAAAAATGTGAAATAAAAAATGTTTCATATTATTCCAATTGTGTCGCAAAAACCCAGACATAAACATTTTATCAAAATTTGTTTCCTAAAATTATCGAAGAAATCATATGTGTAACAGCGTATGTGATCAAAAATGTGAACACGTGAAAGTAATTTTTTCGAAATGTTATTTCACAAGGAAAAAAAAAACAAAATATTATCAGAATTTATATTTCCTAATCATTTTTGTTACTGTTCTGTATGCATTAAACTCATTTTAGGCGTATTTTCAACATAATTTTATGATTTCTTCACATTTTTGTACGTGCACGTTGGGTTTTTTGTTTTTGAGTTAAGCAAAATGATGTTTTTTGGGAATGGTCATGTCAATGGGGTCCAAAACGTTGAAAATATCAAATAATTTTCATGATTAATTGAAGATTATGGAAAATTTTATGTCTTAGTTCAAATTTCGTTGAAAATTGTAAGAAAATGTTCCCTTTTTGAAATGAAATTTTACGTTTCATTGCCTAAAGGTAGACATTTCATAATCCACGTTTAAGAGATAAAAAAGTCTGGTCATAACGTGTTTCGTTTTTACAAATGTAATCTCAAATAATAAATTCGAAATAACAAATGAAACTTGATATATAACTTGTGCTGGAACACCAGATAAAAGAATAAAGAAGTGATAAATTATTTGAAGGTCGTACCGTTTTGTGTTTCATTTATTGAAGAAAATTCGAAAAAAAAGCAGGTGTTTGATCAAATTTCAACAAAATCTTACAATTTCACCTTAAAACTGTAAATTCCAATTCAAAACAGAGCTAAAATTTAATTAATACAATTAAGTTTCATGTCTCAGTAAAATAAAACAAATTTTTAATTCATTTATAAATGTTTGTGTTAATTGAATCACTTTGAAAAAGGATATTAAATTTTATGTTAGAGGCATGATAAATAGTAATTTAATAAATAATTCTACTCTTTTTCTTTCTACATTTCAATGGTGTTATGAAGTGAGAAAACTGCAGAGAAAATGAATTTTTATGGACTTTAATGGCAATAAAAATGAATGTGGAGAAAACTTGAATAATAAAATGGGGGGTTTTTATACACAATGAAAAATGTGAAAAATCGTAAAAATGTATTTTTATTTTAATGGGATCAAGTCAACGACATTTTTATCAGGTCAGGTTTTAATTTTCAAAATACATATAAACAATTTATTCATTTTCACCTTAATTAAATCACCATAAAAGACCTCAACTAAAATAAACATAAACCAGTCACTGAATTACATTTCTATTTTATTGCATTTGAACATGTTAGTGCCTGGTATTTTGAATACGTTAGACAAAAGTGTTTGGTACACAATTGAGAAAATAAATATCCATTTTTAATGATTTTGTGTAAGTTTGTTTGACATTTTTTGGATTTGAATTAACTTCATAAATTTGATTTTTAATGTAAGACTAAAAAATTTACTCAAATGAATGAGGATGAGGGTAGATTTTTGCACAAGCAGTTTCTTGCCACCCTTTTCTCAGTATAAGTGATAATTGTATTGCATAAGACAAAATTTTCTTTTAATACTCCTATTTAGTGTTTAATTGAAATGACAATGATAAAAAAAAATTACCGTCATTTCAAGCAATTTTTAAAGAAAACTTAATTCTAATGTGTCTAGACCACAATTCAAAAATAAAACGAAAGAAAAACGTCTTATATGATTATATCAAGGACTCAATTTCATGTGTTGTGTTTCGTATTTTTGCTCACAATATTCAATTATTCCTTCCTTTTTATGTTCAAAATGTGATAGTCAAGTTTTTATCAAGCACAATTGAATGCAAATAATTTTAGCTCGTGGTTCTGATGCAAATTTCCAGACAATATTTTATATTGAAAATTAAATAAACATACAGAGTACATTTTTCATGCATTTATGAAACATTATAGTGAAATAAATTTTCATGAAACAACACACAAAAAAACACAGAAAATTTATTTTTGTAAGTCAGAAAAGCATGTTGTGAAAATTAAGTGCGGTTTTGTTATATTTTTTTCTCTGCTGTTGCATTTTCATCTTATTTGTTCTTGTTTTTTTTTGCCATAGATAACGTATTTTATTTTTCTGTCGTTGTTTTCAAACATGATTTATGTTTGCAGAATTTTATTGCATAATAACTTTTTTCACAGACCTTGTTCACTGACATTAAAATACACAAACACACACACACATGTTCATATTTATTTTTTTTCTTCTCCAATAAAATGCCACTATGGTGAAACTACATGAGAATATGCCTCACTTATTTATGCAAATATATGTTAAACTCATGACATCCAAATATATATCCAAATAAAGGCACTTGTGTGGAATTGAATAATACAAAGAAATGTAAGAAAGAAAAGAAAATGAAGTTATATAAAAAAAAGCAAAAAAAAAAGGGGGAGAAATTTACAAAGCCCATAAAACAACCATCCATGATCTTAAAAGGCTTGTCTTGAGATTTGTTATATATTAGGTTAAAGTGGAAATGTACGTAAACATGTACTTGTGCTCTTTGATGTATGTATGTAAATTTTTTTTTCATACATTACAGTCAAAAAAATCATTCAAACACCCCAGTAATTCTACTTGTGTGCGGTAAAATGATGTTTGAGCAAAATTTTTAAAGTAGGCTTGTGAATCAAATAAATATCTTTTAAAATACTCGATTTGTTTCACTTTTTTTTTTGAGCCAATGATATTCAATTCCATGAACCACTTTAAAAACGGATCCTAGACATGGAACTTCAAATAAAATTTGAATATTTTGTTCACTTGTTTGATTTGGATCTGACACTGCGCTGTGGCTTTCATAAAAAAAAAACATCCCAATTGAATACCATGGATTAAGTCAAATATCCGTATATTACAAGTAAAAACCATGAAAAAGAAGAAAAATGATTTTTATTACAGCTATTACTTTTATTATGTGAGCACTGAACATTTTTTTATTACTTTTGTAAAAGTAAGAAAACAAGTAAATAACCTTGAAAAAGTTCAACCAAGTTTAATTCACTTATGATCCTACTAAATGCATAATGAAGCTTGAAGTTTTATTAACAAAGTACATTAAATATGTTTAAATATTAAGAAAAACATAATTCATGTTAAGGCAGGATATTTTTGTCTTAATTTAATGACGTAAACATGTTAATTTGAATTCTTGGTCTCATCACTTTTGAATTTTTTTGTGATTTTTTGTCTTTTTGACCTATTTTAACTTACAAAAGAAACAAAAAACACGTGCCACAAATATTGTGAGTTTGCTACTTTAATGGTTAAATTATCTTGTCATAAGATATAATCACTTAGCATAGTAAGACAAATATGAGGATTTTTTGTGTGTAGATTAAACGGTTTGTTAGAACAACGCAATGGAAGATGAACAAAAAGATTGAGCAAATTAAATTGAATTTTCTCTTAAGTGAAATGAAAGGAAGTGAAAAAATGATATGAAATTTTATAAAAGCGAACATAAGAGTATATCAAAAGGATTCAAATAGAGAGGAGGACATTTGACTAAGAAACCTGTGAAGAAAATCACAATTTCTCCTTTAATCATTATCTGGACTTCAAACAACGGTTAAACATGCTTAAGTGACTTTTCCCTCATAATACTGTTGAAGATCAAAAAAAAACTTCCTAGAACACGATAATAAAATTTGAAATTTTTATCTTTATACGAAACGTAACACAAATTGAACTGAAATTTTGGCCGGTTGCCAATGAACAAGATAATAATACGTTTGTAGTTCATCCTTTTGACATCAAATGTCCTTTGATGCTTAACTTTTATAAGGCAAGCAACGAAAAAAAAGAAAATTCATTGTAAAAAATTTTGAAAAAATTACCTTGATATCCTTGAAGCAATACATACAACACGCATGAAAGACAATTTTCTTGTCTCTTGGCATCGTGTCGACGTTTCCTTTGAAGCCTTGCGATGAATAAAAATGCTTTACATTGATTTTTTTTTTCAGTTCAATTCAATTGAATTTTAAAATCAGTACAAAAATTTAATCAGGTTTAGCTCTGATGACGTAACTACAACATTGTAACAAAAAAAAGTTCATTTTAAATTCCTGATCCAATTTAATTGGCATTATTTCAACATTTAAAATAAAAAAATATCTACAATCATGATAATTAAATTGAACTTAATATTTGCTTCTCCTTTTTTACAACAATTACAATTACAACCATCCATGCACGTACAACACGCTGTCACATACAGCAGTCATAACCTCATCATACTTGAAAACCCAATATGGTTTCATTATTATTTAAAATTATAAAAATAAAAAATATAAATTGATAGGACATCAATCAATAATGGGTTATAAAATTGATGAATTTTCTATGATTATGTTTTTTTCAGTTAGGAGCCCTTTTAATATAAAGACGTAAATGTAAGAAAATGTTTTCAAATTATAATAAAATAATTTTTTTTTTATGACTTTGACATAAAATTTATATTGCTTTTAGAAATTTTTATGACATACAAAGTGAAAGTCAAGGTCGGACTATTGAGTGATTTGAATCAAAATGATTATGATTATAATTAATTTTAGTCAACGGTTTTTTTTTTAAATTCAAATGAGCAGCATTTATAATTCCCATCTTTAAGAGCATTTAGTTTGATTTGGATGAAGAATTAACATTTAACGGCCGTCTTTGTAAAATTTTTCCAATTGATCACTAAAATGCTGTTAAAATTCATCGTCTGACCTACCTCATGACATCAATTTTATTTTTGTAGTTCAAATGAACGTCTAATAATCCGAAAATTAAAATGAAATCTCATGTCAGTTAAAATCCTTATGATATTTTAATTTTAACTGTATCAAAAATTCGATAAACCCTCAATTTTTTGTATCATGATGATTGATTCAACATTTTATTCACCACTCCTTACCCAAAAAATTATAACACAATATTGAGAGAAATGAAACTTATTCACCATCATCATACAATTCACACTCTCTCGCTCTCACAAAATTATCTTTGGTATAGGACAACATTCGTATCTTACATAAAATTGAATTGTTCCACGTGTACACACCAAGGAAATCATTTGATGTATCGTACATTGAAATAATAATAAAAAAAAACAAGTTTGTGTTGTAGAGAAGAAATAAAAATCGTATTTCAATGCAACACATTTGTGGTAGACAACCAACAGACAACAGAGACATTGCCCTGTTTTCAATACAACACAAAATGCTAGTAAAATGAAAATTTTGACAGGAAAATGAGAGAAACTACGAGAATATTCTCATTGAATTTAAAAGCACACAGGACAAAGAAAACGACACATTTTCAATATCATAATTATAAAACTCTTGTGTTTGTTTAGTCGGAAAATTGTTATAACAAACTCAATTCAATTAAGTTTTTATTTGTTCATTTAATTTTTATATTAAAATTAAAATAAAAGTTTGAAATTCACAAAAATTTGAATATCCTCGTGAGTGCAATAAAAGTCACATAATTTAAGTATAAATATTGATTTCATATGCGGTGATATTCGTTTTTTTTTTGTATCATTGTGATTCATGATTTATGATCAATTTTTGAATATCAATGCAATTTTTTTTGTATATGAATCGAAATCAAGTTCAATGAAGCCATTCAAAATATGATACATGATACCGAAAAGTGACAGTACAAAAA
Organism: Culicoides sonorensis; assembly: GCA_900002565.1. NCBI lineage: Eukaryota > Metazoa > Arthropoda > Insecta > Diptera > Ceratopogonidae > Culicoides > Culicoides sonorensis. The sequence goes on along the minus strand of LN483706.1, from coordinate 6,963 downwards.
ATTGAGAACATTATTGAATTACAAATCTGAATTAATTGAAAAACTATTCAAAGTGGCGTCACCAAAGCAAAATAATTATTTTCCCGTTCAATACACATCTGCTTTGATAACACTTTGCATATTAATCAATGCAATTAACAGTGTTGTATTGATTTTGTTAATTAAACTACATATTGCTGCAACAATTTTTATGCTGTCTATCAAATTTGCTAATGAAGGATATTTGAAAATGGGATTGAAACGTGCATTGCTATTTGTAGGTACGTAAAATAATAATTAACTCGAATATTAATTGAATTTGTCACTGAAAACGTGCTAAATTGACTAAATTTAACTGAATTGAGAGAAAAATTTGATGATTCATTTTATATTTTATATGAAAGTAGCAATGAGTCACATCTGGCATCATAATGCACCTTAAAATATTATTGCAATATCATAAATTTTCTAGGATTTTCTTGAAATGTATAAAAAAAACATGGAAACCCCATCTTAAATTTTACTATCAGTCCAACTGTCAATAAATTTATCCATTCAAAAGTTTTATGACTGATCTTAAAACAAAAAAAAACTATAAAAAAAATGATGTTGCATTTCAAACAAAAGATAGTGCTGCTCGTTATGCTTTAACGTGGTGAGTGAGAGCAAAATGGGAAAATTTACTACCAACCACCTTCCATTTAACTACAATAAATATTAGCCAGCACTCAATATATCCTTGTTTATCTGTTTTTTTATGTTGTCTCTTAAAAAAAAATATAAATAAAGGTGTTATAAAATGTTCATAGTGCATTATTTTATACTCACCCGATACACAATGGAGCCATTTTTGGCAATGCAATACTGCAGTTTTGGATGCAAACAATTTATTACCTCTTCTTAATTTTTTGTTTTATGTTTAAGTGCAGTTGACGTCCCATTTAGGATTTAATGGATACGATGTTGATGTTGATGATTTGAAATATGAACGCAATTTATATAAAATACCAGGCGTTTCCATTTACTTTAAAAAAATATAGCATAAAAACACGGTAAAAGCAAAACGTTTAAAAAACTGAAACATTTTCCTAACACTGAATAAAACAAACGGTGCGTTTTATTATAAAATAGAACTGCAAGCTAACACACAAAAAAAACATGAAAAAAATAATATAAAACACCATAATTTTCGTGCTCTTATCTGCATCATCAATCTTTTCATATAATGATAAAATTGTTGTTTGTCTGCTGTCTCTCGAATTTTTTAAGGTGAAATTTCAAAATTTTATATTCCATTTTATTTGCAACGTTATTTTACTACCCCATTATTCTTAAAAAAAAATGAAATGAGAGAGAAAAAAACGTTTTTTTGTTATTTAAATGCAACAACGGCACTTATTATTATTTAAATTATGTGATGTGTAATAATAATAATAATATTATTATGACAACAAGCGACATACAAGAAGAACAATGAAAAAATATATAAAAAGGGAGTGAAAAAATATGTTTATTTAAAAATGCAAATTAATATGTTGAATAATGCAAGTTAAAGCATGTTGTTGTACAATTTTCTCTCTATTTGACTGATATAAATGAAGATAATGAACTGTCATAAAGTAGCAAAAATTAACTAATAAATTCTCGTCACAGACTGTCTGTGTTCGGGTGTGTATGTGTGCTTGTTATTCAAAAGTTATAAGTGACAAGTTTTTAATATTATTATTTTTTTTAAATTAAGATGAAGATTTATCGCTAGGATGAGAAATGTGAGAAAAATTCAAGATTTTGAAGCTAAGAATGAATTACCCATGAAAAGGGCATTAAAAATTGTTTTTTCTGTGTCAAAATTTGAGATCTCATTTCTGTCCAAGGTAATTCTCTTCGAAGTCCTTTAACGAGTTTTTTTTTTGGATTTTCATCGTATTTTCAATGATTTTCAGTTAAATTTAAAGCATTGAGATGACTCCTGTAGTATTTAGATAACGGAATATTTCCATCTAACTGTGTGCATTCAAAGATTATGTCTCTTTGTGTAAGCTCAAACACATTTTCTTATGCTAATTCATTGTAATCGTCACTTATATGACAACGTAGACAAGTCAATTCAATTTAAAAAAAAAAAATAAAAATTTTAAAAAACGAAGAACAATTCATTAGACATCCCATCGTCTGATTGCTCTTCATTGAAATGAAATAAAATGAAATGAAATGAACAACATACTTGGGATTTTCATTGAATTGAGTTTATCAATAAAACACACATCAAAACCAGATTAGTATCGTAAATTTGCATATATTTGAGTCTCTCTAATAAATAAGATAAAATTTCTTCATTGATATGAATGTGACAAAGATAAACTCAAACAAAGACCAAAAGAAAGATTTTTTATTTCATTATTTTCTCGTTTTTTCATTCATTTCAAAAAAGCACAAGCAAGATTTTTGATAAAATTTTAATGTTAAAAAGATATTTCTTTTGCTTCATCTCTCAACTCAAGTAAAAATAAAAGAAGGAAAAATGAAGATGAATAATAAATAATAAGAAATATATTGCTTTAACTGTGTTATTTTCGTTGAAATTATTGAAAAAAGAAAATGAACCTTAAAAAAAATATGTATATTTCTGTTATTTTATTGTGCACAAAGGAATATTATTATTTTAAAAAGAGATAAGACTTACACATGAATGTAAAATAATAATATGAATAAAGAGAAATATGGGATAATAATATTATAATAAAATTGAAATCGTTCTTTTTTATTCTTCATCATATGAAATGACTTCATTTAAGAGAATAAATATTGAAGACACGAGTTGAAATTGAAAAAGCAATAAATAAATTTTGTACCGCATCATACACACTTGATTGAGATTCTCTCCTTGAAATATTGATGATGATGATAAGCAAACATAATAAATTTTATTACACACACACATTCAATGTTCATCGGTTTTTTATAGGACACGTTCAAATAATCTCATGTAATTATAATTACATAAAATAAAATTAAATAACTTAATTTTAGTTTAAATACACATTTGAAAGTTTTAATTCAAATTTAAAATAAACAGATAAAGATTCTTCATGTTATTTACTTATGTGAAACATAATCTTGATCAAATTTCTCTTGTATCGTTCGGTTTTTAGCAAAATTTGCTCAATTACTTCATTTAAAAATGTTTTCTACATGTGTGTGAAAAGGCAAACTCAATTTGATGATACATGAAATACAAATATGTGGTGTTATTAGGATGGAAATTGAATATTAAATACATTTATCTTTGTTTACAAAAACCACATACATTCACACTAATGGTATTTGCTCATTCATTTTTGTATTGATACGGAAAATAAAATACTAACCACATACACTCCAAATCCAATTTTGAGGGTGATAAAATATCAAATTATTATAAGATTAATATTTTGAAATGAAACCTCACAAATGCGGGAAATAATTGTCATACAATTTGAATCATTACACTGCCTCACAGTGATCGGAATTGACTGGAGGATTGTCAAAAAATATTTTTGAACCTAAGATTTTCAAGAAATTTCGCCTCCCTGTCATTTAAAATTCATTTTCGTTCAAAATTTTATTAATTTTTCATTCTTTTTCATTGAATTATAACAACAAAAAAGGTACCAATATTAAATATCAACCAAATCGATGATCCGTAACTGTTAAATTGTAAATGGTTGAGTGATTTTTAACAAAATTACCTCGTGCTTCTATAAAAAAAATTCATTTTTAATACCAATTTCATGTTAAAAGTCATTTTGTTTGATGTTTGACACGATTTTTAACATTAAAAGGGTTTTAAAATTCATTGTAATTTTCATTCATTAATTATAAAATATTAATCATTTTTTTTCTTCTTTTATCTCTTTTCAGGTAAGACGAATGAAATGTGTTTCAAATAACATCAAGATTCGTAGAAATCTTATAAAATTAAAAATAAAACTAATTAAATAAAGTGCAACGTAAATATTTTTTATGATTTTCAAATAATTGCCAAGCATCGAAAGGTATACAAAAGAATAAATTTCAAATAAAGTAAAATAAAACTCGATTCAGGACTAAAAATTCAATTTAAAAAAAAGAAAAAACTTAAATAATAAATAATAATAAAAATTTCCATCAAGTTTCGAACAAATTGAATGTTGTCGGGTGAAATTTTGAATGGATCTGCGTTAAGCGTGGCCATATTACCGCCAACTTCTGCATACCTAGAACTTTATCAAGCAATGGCGGCTATTGTCACGCTCGCAAATCAACAAAATAATGAAGATGATGAAGTTTTTTTAGGTAATAATTTTTTTTTTGTTTTTCTCTTAAATGCAATTTTTTTGCTTTATAACAATTTTTTGTTAATTTTTTCGACTAAATTTTATTGCTTTCAATGTTTAGCAAGCCATGAAAGAATTCAAAAACATGTGTGACAACGAACATCACTTAATTGGTTCAATTTTTATCTTTGATTTCATCGCAATAAAAACAAATGATTCGTTAAAACTTTCAAATTGTTGAATGAGATAAAATATTGATCACTTAAGGCACTGTTTTTCATATATCAATTGCAATATACGAGCAATGACATTTTTATTGCAGTTTTTGTTATTTTTTTTCACATATGGTTTTGCACTATGAGTCAAATTTATAAGTCGAATTTGGAAATTTATGTGATATGGCCATTTTCTTTGGTCTCTCTGTCATATGCGAGATAATTTAAGAGGGCTGTCGTCAATTTTGGCTCAAATGGACAGAAACTTCAAAAAAAAAGATGTAAAAATCAAGAAAAAGTGAGCTGAGTGTCAGCTTCGAATCAAAAAAAAAACATTTCCAACATAAGACCATTCACTAATTTCACTGCTACAAACTATAACTTTTGCTACATTGATTTAGCTACAACTCGTCTAGTTGATTATCAAACAAAGTAAAAATGTATGGGGTAAAAAGGCAAAAAATAACACAAATCTGTTGACATAGCTACGATTAATAAAAACTTATTGTTAGGCAGCAGAATGTCTGGCGCCTGGTTTGTTATGGTGAATCATAATAAGTGACGCGTTACTTGAAACAATTTACCAAACAATCATGATTTTGTATTTGACTGCCTCAATGTATATTTTGTTACAATTTTTTCCGTGAAATACAAAAGGAAATTATTATTAAATTCGCTTTAATACATTTCCATTCGTGTCCTACCTCGATCATTTTGATATGTGTTAAATAAGTCAATAGTAATAATGTGCTTATTAGATTCAATTATTTTATCTAGCTCACACACAAATGTCCCATAGTCGTTTTTTTGTTGTAACAAATCACTAAATTAAATTGAAAAGATACAAAATGATAAAAAATTCATCGTACTATCTTGTTTTTTTTTTCAACTCCATTAAGAGGTTTGGACATGTTATTTACAAGTGTCAGTAATTTTCTCGATTCACCATTGGGACATCAACTTTTTTCTGGTTGTTTATTTATTTATTCATTTAACTCCGAATGACCGCAATCATTAAAATTAATTTGGTTTGTTGAACGAGTCAAGCAGAAGCTGAAAATAAAAAAAAGTGTGTGTGTGTGTGTACGTTATTTGATTGTGTGAAAAAAAAAAATAAGGACGAATTAAGTATGTATAAGGAAAACGAAGAAAGTAAGTGAAATAATAGTAAGTCAGTTTATTTTATAGTGATCTCTCTGGTGATGTGTTTTGTGCTACTTTCCATAGTGAAACCAAGTAAAAAAAAAAACACGGTAATAAAAGCTTGGTTTTATTATTTTATGCATGGACTAGGTGCGTGTCTTACATATTGTGAACGTGATGGTGTTTAGGGAGAGGACCAAACATATGCGTAGTTCCCCGAAAAAAAAAATAAAGCAAGTAACACATTTAAAGCCATGCAATAATAATAAAATGAAAATGGAAAAGTAACGAGAAAAGAAACGGAAAGAAAGCAAATGCCACATTATGTGTAATTTAACCTTGTTGCTTATTTTTATATGCATTAAATATATTATAAAATATTTAAAAGGTCTCCTTATTTTCGGGTTTTTTTTCTTCACTGAATTTTATGACATTTTGACGTTGTTTATCACATTTTAACAACACAAACACGAAATTTTTATATTACTTTATTTAAATGAGTATGAGAAAGCAATAAAATTTCAACTTCAACAAAACGAATATGCTTAGCACAAAATATGTTTAAAACTTAACGTGAACATGATTTTCTCTTGCTTGGTGTCCTGCTGAGTGACTAGACCAAATCCTGTTTACAGCCAACACATTAAAGGAGAAAATTCTTCCAGCTGTGATATTTTGTTGTAACGAATTCAGTCCCATAATCTCAAAATTATCATTGACTAATCGAGTTTAATCAGAAATTAACTTATTTTTTGTATATTTTATATGAAATCATAAAATTTTGTAAAAATAAAAAGAAACGTCATCTAATTAAAGACGATGAAAGCACATTTACATTTTAAGAATTTAATATGATAAGAAATGAAGAGTTCGATGTGGCAACGATCATTAGGCGGTTACTTTACCCTTGGATTTACTTAATACAATCATCAAACTTATCTTTAAAGCACATTTTTTCTCCAAAAGCACAAAAATTTTCATCAATTATTACTAGTAAACAAACAGTTTTGATAAAACTTTTTCCGGTTCATGTTACATGAACAAAAAAAATTGCACGAAAGCAAAATTCGTAATCATACCCTTAATTAATCATGAAACTGTTGAAAATATTATTTACAATCAAAGTATTTACTCTTTTCATTTCCAATTTTGAAACCAACATATCACACTGGTATAGTATCCAGTACTAATATGAAACACAAAATCACGAAAATGCCGAGGTGATACAATAATGAATAATGGTTTTAACTTCAAACTTTTAATAGTCAGACTATTTTTTACTTTTGTTTCAAAAAAAAAATAAAAAATATAAAATTTTTAAAACATTTTTA
>LN483707.1:49138-154664 GCA_900002565.1 Culicoides sonorensis | reverse complement strand
TCCACAATTTTATGGTCATGTTACGATTCCATTGATTCACATTGATATCACTGTTGATATTTTTTATTGATTGACATCAAAAAAAAGCAAAGAAAAGCGATAAAAATGATTTTTCTACTTATTTGATTTTTGTTTCAATTTTTTCCTTTTAAAATAGGTCAATTGTTCACATTTGTTAATAAATTATTATGATCAAATTGTATTTTTTTCATCTACACTCACATTTACACTCACACTCACATTTACAGATTCACACATACACACACGGATTGTCAAAAAGAAAATTTTATTGCTTGGGCGGAGTTTTTGACATAATGATAAATTTTTCTTATTCCCTCATGTGTACAAATGTTGTGATGTGAACAAAAAAAAATTGTCAGAAGATAACTAATTATTTTGTATTTTGTTCAGGGATTTTATAATAAGATGATAAAAAAATGTAAAAATGGTGATTTTTTTTTCAAAGGAAACACATAATTGATGTTAAAAGGAAAAATTTAATTGAAATGCGATACGAAACGCATTCATTTAATTAATTTTAATGAGGTGCTTTTAATGTAACAATATCATTATTTTCGGATTTGATGAATGCTTCTCAATAAGAATGAGAAATTTTAAGGAAAGTCACTCGAAAATTTATTTGGAAACGGAATTGTCTAACAACAAGCTCATTAAAAGTATCGAAATATTGAAAAAATTAAAGTTTTGAACTCGAATTTTATGAAAATATCAAAAAATTGAAATTTTTGAATTCAAATTTTAAAAAACATCGAAATTTGAAACTTTTTGAACTCGAATTTTTAGGAACATCGAAAAATTGAAACTTTTTGAACTTGAATTTCTGTAAAACATCGAAAATTGAAACTTTTTGAACTCAAGTTTCTTAAAAACATCGAAAAATTGAAAGTTTTTGAACTCGAATTTCTTAAAATATCGAAAATTGAAAGTTTTTGAACTCGAATTTCTTAAAAATCGAAAATTGAAACTTTTTGAACTAGAATTTCACAAAAATATCGAAAAATGAAACTTTTTTGAACCCGAATTTTTTAAAAACATCGCTAAATTAAATTTTTTGAACTCGGATTTTTTAAAAACATCGAAAAATAAAAATTTTTGAACTTGAATTTTTATAAACATCGAAAAATGAAAATTTTGAACTCGAATTTTTTAAATACATCGCAAAATGAAAGTTTTTGAACTCGAATTTTTTACAAATATCGAAAATTGAAAGTTTTTGAACTCGAATTTCTTAAAAATCGAAAATTGAAACTTTTTGAACTAGAATTTCTCAAAAATATCGAAAAATGAAACTTTTTTGAACCCGAATTTTTTAAAAACATCGAAAAATTTAAATTTTTTAAACTTAATTTTTTAAAAACATCGAAAAATGAAATTTTTTGAACTTAAATTTCTTACAATCATCGAAAAATAAAACGCTTTGAACTTGAATTTTTCAAAAACATCGAAAATTGAAACTTTTAAAACTCGAATTTCTTAAAAAATTGAAAATTGCCATTTGACTCGGAAATTGAATCTTTTTGAACTTGAATTTCTTGAAAACATCGAAAATAAAAAAATATCGAATTTTACTAATTTTTTTTTCTTTTATCTTTTCAGGTAAGCACCTTTTTATTGCCATCCAGTGCATGTGGACTCTAAATCGCTTTTAAACACTAATTGTAAGGTTTGAAATCATTTGACAAAAATTTTATAAAATATTTAAATTTAATACAAATCTCACTAAATCTAAGTAAGCAATCAAAATTAAGCCCTTACATCATTTAAATCCTCATAAGTTTCATTTTAATCATCTTTCTTCCCAATCAAAGGATGGAGATTAATAAAACATTTAAATCAGCTTAATTACCATTTTCATAAATTTATTACAGTTTCTTATCAATATAAAATATTATCATATCGTTCTTTAGAAACCAAATTTATACAATAATTTTCAAATAGATAAAATGTCATGTCATGTGTAAAGACTGAAAATAACAAAATCTTCTCTGTTTTTGTGTATATTAAATTTTAAATGTAATATTGAAAGCAATCAAAATTTAGCGAATGAAAAGCAAAATTTCATATTAAAAGGGGATTAAAGAGGATGTAATAAGAACAGATTATGTCAATTCAATGTGTAGCATAAACACTCAATTTACATTTATTTGTAAAAGAGACTGCATGTGAAGAGAGTGTACATGAAATAAGCATTACCTTTATTACCCTTTTAACCTTAATAAGTTAATGTGTGTGTGTGTTTGTGTGACAGTTACAAATGCGTAACTCACACTGTAAAATAACACCAGACTGGACATTGAAAGTACGGCCGTTGAACAGGTTAAATGATAATTTTCTAATAAATTAAGTGTCATGTCATGTACAATGATTTTTAGAGTGGACTTTTAGAGTAAACTTTTTCAATTTGAGTTTTTGACTCGAATTTTACCCTCTTATGATGTTATCAAAATATTGTGATCACAATACAAACAATGACCTAACCCACATTTTGATAAATTGTCTATATTTATTCTGATGGTTGTTTGCTTGCTCTGAGTTTACATTATTATTACTAAAAACAACTTACCTATTATTATTATTTGAGTATTTGTTTAGAAAGTACTTTGGAAATATGAACTTAAATACAGTGAATACGAAAAACATTATTCCAATCAATTAATTTTCTGGTAGTAATTGCTAAAAGTCAAGCATTGTTCGGAATTATGCTCTCAAACTAATTTAATTTATGGTTGCTATGCAAACAAATAGTGGTCATTGTTGAACTAGTTTCTTTAAGAGGGGATTTATTTTTCATTTATGTTGTTCAAGTTTTAGAAAATGTACTTTATGTTAGTTGAAGAAGTTTTAATCTTTGAATAGAGAGCAATGAATTGATTGAAAAATGTTCATTTAATGGAGACGTCTGGTTTTTTGTGATATTTTTGATTTTGATTCTCTTCTCTTCTCTTCTCTTCTCTTCTCTTCTCTTCTCTTCTCTTCTCTTCTCTTCTCTTCTCATCTCATCTCATCTCATCTCATCTCGTCTCGTCTCTTCTCATCTTTGTCTTGCTATTTCTCTTTCTAGCTATCTATCAAAAATATGACTATCAATTTTTTTCCCTATCACTGTATAAAATTGAATATAAAATCTCCATTTCATTCATTCATTCATCGTATTATATTCAAATTTATACATTTTTCTGGCGACATGACTGACAGTAATATTTGAATGCTGATAAATTTAAATTCGTCTTCATACGTAGTGCTTGATATCAAATTCATATCAACAACACTCACATTTACATAAAATTGAAGAGTGGCAAAAATATTTTGTTTACTAAACAAATTTTATCAGCTTTTTTTTATTTTTATGTGAGTCATTCAAATCAGAATTTGATTTTTTTTCCTTATCTATTTCATGATCATGATGTGCCTTGAGTTTAAAGGGAAGAATTTTAACACATTTATCATTTTTATATTAAATTTGATTACTTTTCAAGGCATTTCAAGTAAAATTTCTTCTCAAACTCATCAGAAACAAATCCAAGTTTCAACAATTAATCATATTTTAATCAATATTTTCCACCTGTTTCACTTTATTTATTGTATATTTTATTCTTAATACAGCTTTTTTATATTCATATTATTTTATCGTTTAATCAATGCATACTTTATTCAAAACTTTTAATGCACCAGAACAAAAAGTTTCCGTTAAATGTTCAAGAAAATTGAGCAGAGTTTAAATAAAAATTTATAAAATTATTATTAATCAAACTTTTTCCTTCCAGCTTTTCATTGAATCATAAAATTATGAACAATTTTTCACATTTTTATTTCTTTATTTCAATGAAATTGCCTCGTTTTATTTTCCATATATATTAAAATAATATTAGACGTGAAGCAATGCAAAGCTATTTAAACATTTCCGTTTATGTTTGTTTTATGTACATATGCCTTGGATTTTATATTTGATTGACATTTACATGATTTTAATAGATGTTCCATGTGAAAATTGTTCAAGTATGATGATGAATAGGTGGCGATGTCAAAATTTGTTTTGATGTATGGCGTGTGTTACTTTTTTTTCCATGTTATTTATTTTTTTGGGATTAAGTGAACTCAATTTAGGATCTTTTCATGGAAAATGTAAATTTGGATTTAAATCACAGAGGAATTTTATTTTTAATTTTATGAAATGGCATTTTATTGGTTTTGATGTTGGAAATTCAGCTTAATTTACCATATTTGAATTAATTCTGAAAAACGTATTTTATCTCAGTTAATAATCACACACACATATATACAGCCATAAATTTTTCAGAAATGTAAACATTTAAGCACATAAACAGCTATTTAAATATAGCTTTTTATTCTAAATATAATTTCAGCATGTTAAAACGTGAACTTGCAAAATTACTACTTTTCGTCCTTATATCACAAGGCAATTACATTCGTGCTTGAAATTTTAACTATTACTATAACTGACAATTGTTGTTGCTCTTACTATTAAAGTTTTAGGTGAATTTCAATGTAAAATGCGCTTTTGGGATCATTATGACGGATTCTTGTATAACTTGACAGATCTGTCATATTTTCTTATATAAATGCTAGAAATGGCATTTCCACCATCATTTATTCACCAGAACCAGTGTTGACGCTTTCTCTGAACCGGAATGAATTCTAACATTTTTGGTGATTCTTAATCAATAGAATTTTAAGTCTTATATCGGTCACGCACGTCATGTTAAACTGTCATTTTCCCTAATTTCCAACTTTTGCTATTTACTATATTGCATCCCGATTTAAGATAATTTGCAGTGAAGGATAAAATAAATTTAAGGTCGCTGATGCTGCTATTCAAGCAGCTGATAAAGATCAATCAGAGTGTTCTTCATCGGACTTCAATATGTTTTTCGATAACAATGGAAAGAGTGGTGTTCTCTATAGATTGCTTGAATTGAAAAACCCGTATTTGGTCATTTGGAGGACGCAATCTTACAGACAGTATATAAGCAAAAGATTGTCTAATTGCACCATCGAATGCCACCACTAAGAGCTGTTCAAAAGCTCAATGACCTTTCCAAAATAGACCTTGATAATGCCGATGTACAGGCACTCAAAAACAAACTGGAAGAAGAAAAGGCGGCTTGGGGTAAAGACGCTTCAGAGTGGAAGAGCATCGTTGGCGCGATAAACAAACTACCATACACTTTGGTGGATAGTTCAAAGAGCGAACAACCAAATAAGCGCCTCAAAATTATGTAGAGATTAAAAACGGTTGCAACGATTGAAAGGCAAATATTCAAGAAGACTTTCAGAATATTTTACCATCCGCACAAAAAGAACTGGAAAACAAGATTGCCGTTGGACACTGTCCAAAAGTTACATGGAAAAAGTAGAAAACTAATCAGACTGGCATTCTTAGACAGACTCGCTTTATTATCAAGGAACCTGATTCCTGTTGTTCTAGAAAACTGATCAGATTGAACTGTACTGACATAAAAGTTGTAGTTGGTATGTTAACTGATCATTGTACTCTAGACAATCACCTCAGTCATTTTTACTAGAGAAACCCAATGTACAAATGCTGCTCCAAATAAGAGAAGACCGCTGCATATCTGCTTTGTATATGTCCCAAGCATGCCAGATTGCGTGGTATCACGCTGGGTGAGTACTTTCCCAGTATTGATTCCATCACAAAAGTGAAGGTGTCTACTCTGCTTAGTTTCTGAGAAGGTGTGGTCACTTTCCTAAACTGAACAGGACTAGTGGACTTCTTATTACTTTAGTTGATTCTTTAGATTAGGTTCCTCCTTCATCAGCTATCATGATAAATGGGTAAGAACAATGAACCCGTCTGTAGGTCTGAGTACTAGTTCTCTTCTGTGGAGACCGCCCTAGAAATCTGATCTGATCTGATATTTTGTTCAACTCTGACGTTTGGATTGATGATTTTTCTGTATTAGACATTTAACGTATTCCTGAAAAAATCTAAACGTGAACACCATTCAACGAACCCCACTTTCACTAAAATGCACTTTTTCTTTCATTGAGCAATCCTTTTCAAAATTTTCCTCATACAAAACTCTCTCACATTCATACTGACATTCCTAGCGTGCTTCACATTATTTTTTTATTACATAAATTTTACAACTATTTCATTAGAGTACAGTCTGAAACTGAAACTAAACAATAATACAATAACAATTCACTAAAACATGTATAAGGCGTATTTTTTTTCGTCTTTTTATTCGTTTACTTTTTTTAATTTTTAATGTTTATACCTTAGACTTCTTCCATTGTTTTGTAATTGTTATTTTTAACGTCGTACAATGTTAATAAAAAAAAAAATGAATATAATTTTAATGTAACATTTTACTATACACATTGTTTGTTCACGAACTGAACAGTAAAAAATGATGATAAGATTATATTGGGCAGGTGAAAATTGCTTATTTTCCATTGTTTGTTTTTTGTATTGTTTTTTGAAAATGTAACAGCATAATGCACATTTTCTTTCATGATTCGTTTTATTTGAAAATGTATAAGAATATTAAAAGAAAATGTATGTAATTTTTAAGCAGTATTCCGAATTTAAAAAGTATGAGTATGAGCGTGAGAAAATACAATTATGTTCTAATTTCTGTAATTTTTTTTTTTGTTTTAATATTAAAAGTATGTGTGTTGCGCAAAATTATGTTGAGTTTGTTGAATATAACACAAAAAAAAAATAAAATAAAAAGATGAAAATGTCCGATATCCTTTTGTAATTATTTTTTAATTAAAATCGACTTTATTTTTAATGTTATGGTATTAAAGTTAATTAAAATTGTTATTATTATGACATAATTTGGATTATAATTACAAGGGAAATGGATTTAGGTGACAGAAACAAAAAAGAGGAATTTAACGATTAAATAGAAATGTGTGTTGACATGTAAAGTGTTATGTTAATAATAAATTTAATGGGAAATTTGAATCGTGAAGGCTTGTTTGAGATCTTCATTTGGAGTTTTACATCGTCTTTGAGGTTTTACATCGTTTTTGAGGTTTTACAACATTTTTGAGGTTTTACCTCGTTTTTGAGGTTTTACATTGTTTTTGGGGTTTTACATCGTTTTTGGGGTTTTACATCGTTTTTGGGGTTTTACATCGTTTTTGAGGTTTTACCTCGTTTTTGAGGTTTTACATTGTTTTTGGGGTTTTACATCGTTTTTGAGGTTTTACATCGTTTTTAGAGCTTTACATCGGTTTTGGGGTTTTACATCGTTTTTGCAGTTTTACATCGTTTTTGGGGCTTTACATCGTTTTTACGGTTTTACATCGTTTTTGCAGTTTTATATCGTTTTCGAAGTTTTTAGAGTTTTACATCGTATTTTTTAAAAAAAAAGGCAAATTTAAAAAAAAATGACTGAACCAGAAAACGACACAAAGACGAGTAGCTCAAATTGAATTGTTTTTGACAACTCAAAATTGAAGTAAACAAAAACATAATTTATATTTTCGAATCCAAATTCACAAACAAAAACAAGTAAATTAAAATCAATCCAGTTTATTTTCAAACAATTTCCATTGAATTGCATCAAATATGCACCATGACATCCATCAGCACTCCTCTCATTTGACTTTCACTTTTGCATCATTGAACAAATTATATGCAAATTCTTATACATTTAACACACAAGTGTCAAAGCATTCAAATCATTTTCACAGTTGATTATTGACAAATTTACACCATATTTAGCACAAATAAACCCACTTTTTTCACTGATTTGTCTCAATGCGTTTCTCTCGTTTGCATTTAAAAGTGCATTTCATGTATGATGCTAAATAAATTTTTTATATGAATAAGTGTGAGTGTGTGTGTGTGTGTGTGTGTGATCATAAGGATAGAAAATAACATGCATTTTCTAAACTAATCATCTATTTCCTCACTGCAGTGATAATTTTACACAGAAAAAACATAGAGCAAAAAAATATACATGAACATTGAACATTATAAAACAAATGCAACTTTAACATGTTATCCATTTATATAAAATTAATGAATGTGTACACGCACACATACACATAGACACACATTTATTTTCAGCATGTTACCGATTACCGTTGGGACTAAATAAAATTCTGTTTTGCCTCTATCTATTGACAATGAAAATATGCATTTAAATGTTAAATGTGTGTTCGTTACATTTTGCAGTTAAAGAACGATGATGGTCTTTTTTCCCATGATGATAAAATGCATCTAAATATATATTTTAGTGAAATTTTAAATGTTCATGTTCACATGACACACAAAAATTTGTTTGAAGATCTTTCAAGATATATTTTTGCATTTTATCATAAATGTTTTATTGTCAGCAACATCAACACAATCATCACAATTTTTCCATAAATTCAAATAAGGCCAAAAACAACATGAATTGCAGTCGAGTCAGCACAAATTTCATATAATAATAAACAAGTGACATGTAATATAGTGAAATACGAGAACTGAATTAATTTTATAAACATGAAACTAACTTTTTCTCTGTGTGTGTATGTGTGTGTGTGTGTATGTATGTAAGTGTACACTTGAGTAGAGAGATTAAATTTTCCTTTGAAAACAAGACTCTCCCACATGATTTCAACATATTTTTGAACTATATTTGAATTTATATTAAAATTATTCCATAAGGACACTTTTAACTTGGTTATTCCATTTCAAACAAAACAAGTTTAACTTTGAAATATGACCCCAAGAAATTTTCTCTTCATTTTTTTTCCTTTTGCAAATAAATGTAAGATAACTAAAAATATTCCCAAGAAATCATTTGTGCAAAACAATGGAGAGAATGGAATTTATTATTGTTTTATTGTCCAGACACACAATTTCTTGCATAATCTTAGAGGAGACGTGAAAACATTTCATTTCTTTCAATTTTTCAGTGTATTTTGTTTACACAAATCTTAGTGCATGTCGTCTAAAATGTAAAATAGATGCATTGCAATATGTGTACACTGCAAAACAGCATCGTTTTATTTATTTGCATTTCATGTCCACACACAACACAGCACAACACAGCAGTTTTAACCCCAACTTTAATGTGAAATGGAATGAGATAAATTCGATAATTTATTACAAACAATTTTATGTGTTTGTGTATTTGTGAGAACGAGAAAATAAACTTAAATTGCATGTTAAAAACTTTTTCATTCAATTATTTTATTTATATTTTCTTTTTATGTAATTTATTTTAAATTATATATGCAATGCCCCTCTAGTTGTAAGAAACATTAAAACTAAAAACAAATATGGATTTGAGTCGTTTCTTAATATTTATTGCATTACAAGTTTTTTTTTATTTTTTATTAATTTGCAATACTGTGGATGAAGTTGAAAGTTTTATGAGAAAAAAATAGATTAAAAATTCACTGGGACGTGAAATTTATTTTTGTCTTGATTAATTTAATTTAAGGAAAATTTAACCGAAAGTTTTTTTTTCAATTTTTCTCAAAAATGCTTAGATTCGATCATAATCAGGATGAAAACGATGAAATACACATTTCTATGAGTCCTGTATTAGTTTAAGTAAATTTTAGTATCATTTAGCGCTCTATTTTGATTTAAGATCAGTTGAAATCCATAATTGATAGTCATAAGCCTCAAAAATGTAAATATGACATTGACAGGAGAACGAAGAGAGAGATCGTTCAGTTGTGATTCAAATTTCATTAGGATAACATGTAAAAATGTAATAAATTCGTAAATTAAAAGAAAAAAATTAAATTGATAACAAGTCTTAAGTTAATTTAAGCATCAGAAGTTTTGTGACTGTGATAGCTGTAATTCAGTTCAACTAAAATAAAAATTGTTGAAATCGAAGGAGGACATTAAATCAAATCAAATAGCCCTGAAATGGAAAAGGAAGATTTTGTGTCAAGGTGATAGCTCACTAAGTTTCAAGCTCTGATCTGAAGCTCTTTGCAGTGCTAAGTGATCATACTGTGTTTTTGTAAAATTAAACAAACTTGGATGTGTAAGTAATTAAGCAAGAAAAGACCAAGACCGTGTCCCAGCGATACTTTCCAGAAATGATCTAGATTTGAGTGTTTTTGAGAAATTTACCGATTCAGGACAAATAACCGATTTTATTTCGGTCATCTCAACCGGTTTAAATATAATTTGAGTTTTTTACACAAAAAAATAGACCAAAATAGGTTCATACAAAGTGATAGTTTAGAATAAATTGATTCTAAACGGTCATCGAGGTATGGGCTGACCTAAAACGAGATGGTTCGATGATGTTTAAACAAATGTGAGAACGCTACAAGTAAGAAACTTGAATGAGAAATCAAAGAAAATACGACTCTGTAACCGGCTAAGACTAGGAAATGGTTTTAGGGTCGGTTAAGTTCAGAAAAATTTAAAATACCAGTCATAGCTAGTAAAGTAAACTTTTGTATCTTATGAAAGCCAAGTTGAGATCGATTAAGGTGAATGGCAGGCGAGTATTCTACCACTGAAGGGAAATCAATTGGCCCTGAGCTCTTTTGCGGAGTTAGTCTGAGCTATTTCAAAAACCTCATCTCGAAATGGGTGGAAAAACAGATGAAATTATACCATCAAAGTATATCAGCATTTTTACATTCCAAACAGTTTGTGAACTGTTCAAAGAATTGATCTTACAATTGGACAAAAAAGACATCAGGAAACTTACAGGTGTTTTAACAGGACACTGCCTTTTGCGCTATCATCTTAAAAGGATAGGAAGGAGAGATTCAAGCACCAGCAGGCTCTGCCTAGAAGAGAATGAACTATCAAAGTACATCCTCTGTGAGTGATAAGTATTGGTCAGAGTGAGTATTCGCTACTTCAGGGAGGGCTTTCCATCTACTATAGTCATCTTAAAATTTGTGTCGAATTGAATGTATTGAAGCAGAACTAAGATCCCTGAGCTTCAGTGCACTTCCATTAAGGAAAAAAAAGGTCAATGGAAAAGTTGATGGCTTCGTATCTAATGACAAGATACCCTGGTGTATCAAAGTAATATGAATTGATCTGTCAATATTTCAAAATAACTTCTTAGAAATTCTAAATAACGAAACATTCACCTGCTCAATTGAAGCTTGATAAAATAAAAAGAAAATATTTTTTTCTCAGTAAACAGAAATAAAACACGTAAAAGAAAAAACATGCTGTCAATAGATTAATTTTAATCTTATTTATTTTTCTTTAGAGGTTTCACCATTGAGATAAATCATTCTAAAATTAAAATAAAACATTACATGAAAACACTCCAAATGAAAATGCCTTAAATGACAGTAATATGGGTTCATTTAACATTTCAATTTATTTATTTATTACTCCTTAAAAACTGCCACTAACCAATCTTACAATGAAGTTGAACAGAAAAAAATAACAGACATGTACTGGAACAAAAAAAAAGTAGCTGGCTAATAAATTTAATCTGTGTTAAAATGAAGGGAAGCGCAACAGTAGATCGAAACAAAAACGAACATAAGGTTGGTTAACCAATTGGGAATTTGTTTTCCTTTTGTTTAATTTTTCCAGAATTTTTTTTTTATTATTTTTTGTAGTTTAACATTCATTCCGAATAAAAACAATGTTGGTTGATTGCTGTGTGTCTATGTGTGTGGCACTGTATACGTGTATGTACAATACAAAAATTTATTTCCCACGTTTTTTTTCATCATTTTTTCGAAGATAAACGACTTGTATAAATTGAAGAGGCAAACTGTTGTATTTTTTTTAGTAGTTAAACACACACAGTCACGTACTTTTTTATACCCATATCGGTTTGCTATAAAAATAAGGGGTAATTTTAATCTGTTTACAATACAATTCATTTTTTTCATTTAATATTAACTCAAAATTTTCTGTTAAAAGGATTCACGTTTACAACTCGGAATTCTCAATTTACACTCAAGGTAAATATCTTCAATGAAATAAGAAAATATGTAAGGAAAATAGGCAATTGATCAATTATACAACCCTTACTTGTTAGATTATTATTTGAGAACGGTCTACATTTCAAAATAAAATACAAGTTATGTACGTGTGCAATTTAAACACTCAATTTAGTTTCATCTGAGTCACTGCCAAACAAATTCATACCTATACAAGACTTTTTTATGTGCTGTCCAACTAGCAGCTGGCAGTTTAAATGCTTTTTTATCCTGTACAAATATAAATATAAATGTTTTTTCATATTTGAAATAGTGTGAGTTTAAGTTGAATGGATCGGGGAATTGGGATCTGAACTGTATTTTTTTTTGTTTTGAAAGGTTTCTACTCAAAATTTGTTGTATGTTACATGATAAATGGGATCAATTTTGTTTCTAGTTAAAACAGAAAATGATTTTTTATTTTGGATTTCATTGTAAAAGGATGACCCAAAATATTTTACAAGGAATTTCAAGAAAATGGATTTCATTGAGACAACCTATTAATTTTTCATTTCAACAGCGCTGTTAAATTTGCGATACAGAAAATGAACAATAACCCTTTTATCCCGCATATCCTTTCACAAATCTCTTGTTAATAAAATAAAATATCCTCTGCAAAAAGAAACAAAAGTGTTAGAAAATTTTTAATAACGATTTTCTTTTTTTTTTTTCATTCCTTTAAATAAAGTGAAATCGTAAAATAGCATGCTGTGTCATTTGTTGTTTTAACAGAATTATGTGAAAAAATTTAATGATTATTTTCATTGTGTTTTAGTGCATTTAATTATACATTTAAATCATAATAAAATGCTGAATTGTTCACAATTCACATTTTTAAATGTTAAAATGCATTAAAATGCAAAAAAAAATTGAGCTCATGGATAAAAATAATAATAGATTTTGATCCTCATAAAAAATGATAAGAAACCGAATATTTTTCAAATAAATTTATTTTCTTATTGGTTTATATCAATATTTTCTTTTTTTTATTTTACAATGTAATAAGTCTGACTTATTCCCTTGATTGCACGTAACTTCACTATATTTTTGCTCGAAATGATAAAACTAATGCAGTTAAAGCTACTTCACTTCACCTTATCTGAAAATGCCACATATATGTGAAATTACCTTTAAAAAATATGGCATGGCATCATATATCGCATGAGTGAGAGGAAGAAAATCCAGGTTTTTTTCATCCAATGTATGAAATGTAAGCCTTTGATGCACTATGGCGAGGAATTGGATGAAATTTATGATTAAAATGATAGTTTTAAATGGGATTGAAGGTCATTTTTTTTTAATGTAAATTTCAAATTAATCAGGGGTTTTCTTTAATGAAGTGTCCTTGATAATTTGACTCGTGAAATGCATTTAAACTAAATTCGTGAATCTCCTCTTAAATTTCACCCATTTCATTGCCACAGGGCTCAAGTCTAAAGGAAATATAACATTGTAAAACGGAGTATGGATGAAAAAATGTAAAATGTAAAAAAAGTAAGGAAAATATATGCGAGATCAGGAAAAATAGGTCTTTTTTCTGATAAAAAAAATAACACGAAGCACATCCATATATGCATGTTTGATTATGGTTAACATAAACAGAGTAAATATGTGAAATTTTCAGGAGGATGAAGGAAAAAAATCCAATTTAAAATATTGATCTCTTATTTTACTGCAAATATTATTGTGCTGGAATAAAAACAGAAGATGAAAACGTGAAATGAAATTATATGATATGAGGTTTAAGAATTGAAAATACAAAAAAAAAAAAATTTAGAGTTGAAACAGAAAAAAAAACGGTGCATTATGATAAGAAGGTATGCATTTTAAAGGATTTCCTATGTAAATGTGATATTGAATTTTTTTTGTTGTTTGAATTGATGGAAAAAATTACTGAGCTCGATTAAATTTGTATTAAAAATTGGTTAAAATACGATTTTGATGTCAATATTTAAAGTTAACAGTTGTAAAATACCAGACGTCTCCATTATGTGTTAATTTTTTTTGTGACGAGATTATTTCCATTTTCTTATTCTTTGAACCATTTTCTAAAACCTTTTTCGATTTTTCTTATTTTCATTGAAGTATTTTGACTTTTCTGACCATTTTCTTGAACATTTTCCGATTTTGTGCCCGTTTGCGATGTTCGTTAAAAAATTTCCGTTTTTCCTGACATTTTTCCGACCACGATTCGATCATTTTGCAATTTTCCTGACCGATTTTCTATTTTTGTGAACATATTTTGAATTTTTCCAATTATTTTCAATATTTTTTCTGACTTTATCCAATTTTTGTATCTCGCTTTACCGAATATATTACGATTTTTCACAGTCTCAAAATTTGTTCCACCAGTTTTAGATTTTTTGAAAAAATTCTCGATTTTAAAAATTTCTGCTATCTTGAATTTTTTTGAAAAATTTCGTTGCTTTGTAGAAATCCGCCATTTAAAAAAAAAATGATGAAAATGAAACATTTTGGGCTTCTCACCGTTTTCAGGCTCTGCAGGTCAATCCCTGAGTCCAATCAATGAGCCTTATCTAAAAGCTAATGAGCTACAGTTCATTTTAATATGCTCATCCATCCAACAAAACAAATCACCGTTTTTTTAAATTTTTAACCGTTTTTCAAGCAGGGTGACCAACTCTCATTTTTGTATGGAGCTAAATTTTCCTCAAAAAAAAGCTAAAGGGGAGCTAGAATATGTTCAAATAAAAATTTATTATTTTTTTTCATTTTATTGCAGATTTACTCTAACTTTCGGTGACTGGGTAGTTCGTGATTCAGTTGTCATTTTAACGGCAAGCATAAAACTTGCCGTATTTTTCAAAATTTTCTAAAAACTCAAAAACTTTAAATTTTCAAAAAGCTCAAAAAATTTCAAAAAAACTCAAAACTTTAAAAAAAACTCAAAATTTTCAAAAATGCAAAATTTCAAAAAAACTCAAAATTTTCAAAATTTCAAAAAAATTAAAATTTTTTAAAAAACATCAATGTTTCAAAAAACTACCTTGTCAAATTTTTTGAAAATTTTGACTTTTCTGTTAATCAAACGATTTTTGATCAAATTCATTTGACTAAATATTCGTTCAACATCTGCGTTGGAGTGGGGAAATGATAAAAGATCAAGGACAAATGTCGTCAGATCGCCAAATGAATTGTTTCCTGCTGCATCTTGATATTTGTACACTTATGCCCAAAATTTCGTCGATGAAGTAGTTTCGATCCAGGAAATTTTAAAAAGTCTAATTAAAAAAATCACAATTTCATTGAACAAAAAATTTAAGGCGAAGTTCTAAAAAAACCAAAATTATGTAATGAAAGAGCTTAAAAAATTCAAAAAAAACCAGATCTAGCTCCGAAAGAGCTAAAATGGTCACCCTTTTTTCAAGCTCTGGAGGCTCTGGAGCCCAATCCATGACATCTCCTTATGACCTCTTCTATCGAACAAAAAAACACTATGAACGATGAGTTATGAACAGGAACAAACCGTGCGTAATAGTGCATTTTTTGTTACAAAATACATTAAAAATTTGAAAATCTTCAATTAGATGCCAAAGCCACGTTCGATTATTGTCTCAACCGAAACAATGGCAATGGCTTACCCCTGAATAAAACTAAAACATTTCAGTAAAACAAAAACAAAAAAAAATAAAAAAAAATGTGTCACCATGACTCACAATGACTTACATTCAAAAAGAAAGAAAATTTTTAATATACTTTTACTGAAAACTTTACGATATCAATAAATAATTTTTTGCATTGCATAAAAATATGAAAATTTCCCAAAGATATGCATGAATTTCTTTTTGCATTTATTACACAATAAACACTTCAGAATGCAAAATGTCTCTCCATGTCTCTAAAAAATATGCTACCATAATTTTCGTTATAACACCAGAAAAGAATGAATGAGTATGAACAGGAAAATGAACGATGAAGGGAATCCAGAAAGTATTTTTTAAACGAGTTGCATTTAAATTCGCTCTGACACCATGTTGCCTGTAAAAAAATTATTATTATTATTATTTCAATTTCAAAATTTATATTTAACTTGACAATTTATGGTGTGTTTTTCCTAAAATTTTCATATTTTCATATGAATTTTGAGTCAAATATTGCATCGCATATTTCCCAATTGTATTTCTACACTTTTGCTGTTGTAGTTCTCTAAAATAAAAAAAAAAAAAAATATTGTTTTCACTCACATTATTAAAATAATAATAAATGCTCAACTCAACTACAAAATGCATATTATCATTTTATACTCCTCTTTTTCGTCTTATTATTATTATTATAACAAAAAAAAAAACGTAAAATTTAATGCGAATTCCATCCGGGACATGCAATGACGTTACACAAACTTGAAACATACGGCGCTGATCAAATGAAAACAAACAATTCAACATAGTTTCAAAAATACACACACGCGAAATAAAATATATTATTTTTCACTTTATAATAATAACAATATAATTGAAAATGCACCATTTGCCTGTTTTTGTGTGTTATCAGTAAAAGTGTGAAATGGAATATTTGTTTGTTTTTGTATGTGTTTGAATTTTCTAATGATAATAACTTAAGAATAACATTGATTCTGATAAATTTAATGAAAATGCAATTCAAGTTCAATTTGAAAGACAGGTAAACATAAAAATTTAAATTATTTTCATTGAAAAGTCATTTAAATGTGAATTTACATTGAAATTAAAGTAAAAAAAAACCAGTCGTCTCCATTATTGTGGATGTAACTCAATTCAATTACTCTCATTAAAATGAAATTAGTTCATGAAAAAAAAAACTAGAAATGAAATTAAAATTGCTTTAAGTTTAAATAAACCTTTCAAAATATTTAACTTTTAAAATTTAATCAGATGCAATTATTTTTATTAGCTACATGTTACATGTTTAATTTGTATTTGACTTCGGGAATGCTTGAAACGATACGAAAATTTTAATTTTGTAACGAAATGTAAAAAAGTAAAATACATTGCAAAGATCTGTGACTGTAACTGTGACACAATTTAAAGTGAAAAAAAATAAAAAAATAATATTAAATTCTTTCAACTGTTTTAAACGTTCTTTGAATGCAATACAAGTTCAGATGCTGTAAATTAGGGTGTCCAATGCAACTTACCTTAAAATTTTTTTGTTAAATTTTATTTTTTACATTAGATTAACTTTAAATTTTGAATTTTTCCATCAATTTATTCAAGAAATTGTGTGATGAGACAGATGTCTTAATTTGAAGTAGTGACCTCGTTTATGACGTTACAGACCATTCATGTACCCTTCTGAGTAGGTATCAAGCCTAAAAAACGTAATTAGCTATTAAAATTTAATACTTTTTTAAAAAGAAATTGAAAAAAATTAAGGATTTTTTTGGTTTAACATGAATTTGAGGTCTCATATCCTGTTCACTTCAAGAAATGGAGACCTTCAGATTCAAAAATTTAAAGGTCACCCTAATTTCTAATAACAAAAATATCAAAATAAGACCTTACCTAAAGTGTCTCAACAAATTCAACCATGTTTGGTCTTCCTAATTCGTTTTTCCAATTTTTATTAAGGTGCATTTTATTAAAATCATGCAACACCAGTCAAATGCAAGAAAATTTAAAAGAAAATTCGTGCAAGAAGGGAGAAATAAAAAGAAAAATAAACAAATAACGATTTGGGAGCTATATTAACTGATTTTTTTTTCCTTGGAATATACAAAATTGCTTTTTGTTTAGAAAAGCGCATTTCGATGGGTCTTATTTTAAAAAATCCGTTATTTCGATATTTTTTAAAAGTTTGTCATTTTTTAAATTTTTGAAAAAATCTTCCATTTTAATTTTTTTTAAAAAAGTTTATCATCTTGAATAAAAAAAATAGACCATTTTTGGAAATCTGGAACTTTAAGCTTTTGACCGTTTTCAGACTCTGAAGCCCAATCTCACAGTAAATGAGTTAAAGTTCATTCTTTTAAGCTCGTTTATGTATTAAAAAAAATTACTTACAGTGTTTTTAACTTACAGTGTATTGATTGTTTTCAATTCAAAAATCTGGATCTATTCTTTGCAGGACAAATCAGGCAACGAATTTCTTCAGCGCTATCTTACGAGAGTTTAATTAAATTTAAAACGAAAGTTAAATTTGAGTCCCCCCATTTAACGGTAATTTCAATCAAATATTTCCATTCATCTATTGAAAAATAACCTCAAAAAAAGTACGAAGAAAAACTCTTAACGAAAAAAGAACAATTAAAAAGTTAGACTAATTTAATAATATCGTATAATTTTTTATTTTTTTGTTAAGAGAAAAAGTTATATGAAGCTTATATGTTTGTGTTAATGAATTTGATTTGAAAAGGTTTCATTTGTAATTAATTAAAAATAAATAATTTGTTTGGAATCGTTCTTTTCCTTAGACCCTTTTTTATTTTTATTCTCATTTATTTGCAAATTTTCGCTTTAAAGTGCCTTTTTCAATTAAAAAAAGTTTATTTTTCAATGAAATCACATCAAATCACATCAGTGTAAATTTTTTTATCAAACAAATTCATTGAATGTCTGTTCTTAAAAAATTCGAAAAATCATGTCAATGATCGAATTTGCCTGAAAATTTTCTTTAATTTGGAAAAACTGGGTCAATTTCGAGCCATTTTTGAATTGAATATCTTCAACTTGTCTCAATTTTCGTGGACTTAACATTACATTAAATGTCATTTTCAATGTAAATGTAAATGTAAATTATCTGACAATTTTTTTCCATCTACTTTAATTTTGTACTTTAAATTAATTTCCTTTGAGCGTACAATACACGCCTGGACTGTTTCATCATATTACGCTCAAAGAAAAAAAATATTTTAAGGAAAAAAGTGTGAGTAGGTTACAAAAATATAATATTACATAAAAAAATATAATGATTGATCTCACAAAAAAAAAACAACATTTCATCGTACAAATTCCACCTGGTGATTATACTTCCACTAGTTTTATTTTATTTTATTTCATTTTATATTATTTTTATTAATTTATATGTATTTTTTTTCTTTATTTTTCTCTCTGTGTGTGTACGAGTGTATATGTGTGTGTATGATGTATGTGAATTAATGACGAGTACGCGGCATGCATTTAAAAAGATGAAAAATGAATGTCTATTAAATACAGAAAACAAACATATTCAACAGGATAAGCCTCAAGCAAAATATTGTGTTTTTTTTTCTCTCTTTGACTCTCGGTATGAAGTGAATGCGATATTATATTTCATACCTTTTATTATAGATGTTACTGTTACTGCTAAATGCCAAGCATATCATAGTAGAAGCAAAAAAAAAGTGTGCAGGAGGAAAAAATTTTCTTGACTAAATAAACCAAGTAAGAAAATGAGATTTATAGACGTACAAACAATGCCCGAATAATAATAATTGTTGTTGTTGTTGTATTTTTTTTGACTTTAAGGTATGGACTCATACCACAAATGCACAAATGAAATAAAAGCAATTGTTTTCTTTCTTAAAAGAAAAAATAAAAATAATAAAAATAAAATAAATGACTTTCAAGAACAGAACCAAACAAATTATTTTAATGACGCACAAATAATCGGTTAAGCTTCACGGATTTAAATTTTTATGATGTCATTAGTAATTTTTTTTCACTCTCTACTTCTTTTGAGTAAATTCCATTATTATCATTAAGAACTCCATTAAACTTCCTTTTATGAAATTAAAATCAAATATCGGATATTCTATCAAAACAAAAGTTATTTTCCTCCTCGTTCACCGTTAATGGAACAAACAATGATAATGCATTTCACTTCATCTTCATTCATAACTAAAATTATAATAAAAATAGGAAATTCTAACCACTGGGCGGTTTAGAAAAGTGCATTTCGATGGGACTCGTTTCATTGAGTATAATTAAGTTTTAATTTTAATAATTATAAATTAATAAATGGTCAAATATTCAAATATTTTCAAAAAGGCGTGTTTTTCAAAAAATTTAATAATGGCGGTTTAAAAAAAATTAAATGGCAACTTTTTTCAAAAATATGGAAAAAACCACCATTTTGAAAGTAACCGCCATTTTGAAAATTTTTGAAAATAAATATTAGAAAAAATCCGACATTTTGAGCTTTTGACTGTTTTCAGGCTCTGGAGCCTAATTCTAGAGCCCAATTCATGAGCCCAATCCTTGAGCCTAATCTCAGAGCTAATGAGTTTACAGTCATACCTAAGACCTCCTCTGTCTAACAAATAAAAACCCGACCTCGGTCCGATGCACCATTCCGGAGTTATGGATAGGGATTAGTGGTCAGACTTTCGGACAAACGGAATGACGGCGGACAAACCGTCTGTAATAGTGCATTTTTTCATACGAAATGCACTAAAAATAATAATAATAATAATGAGATATCTTTTTTTTAAAAGTAATCACAATAAAAGCTGTATAATTTTCATTTATTATGTGTGTGTGTATGTCAGAAACAAAAAGAAAACGGTAACATTAGAATTTTCAATTGTATTTTAATGGTATTAGGATGCATTATGACAAAACTTGTCGTATTATGTGAAATGAGAGTAAAATATTGATAATTTTTCATATAATTTTTTATAATGATTAGATGGTTTATGGTACAAAATGAGATTTTTTGAAATCTGGGATAGCGATGGGTTTCCAGGATCAAAGAAATCTGAGGAATAAGATTTATTTTCGTTATTTTCCGTATCGTACTTTCATCCACTCAAAAAGTCACGTTTTTTCTTGTAAAAAATCTTAAATTTTTGATTTTCCTTTAAAGTTTCTGGAATTTCTAATTTCTAAAGGCTCATAGTCACAATTCGAATTTTCAGTGCATTTCGTAAGAAACACTGCACTATTACACACGATTTATCCGCCGTCAGACCGACACTCCGTCACTCGGTCACTCTGAGCGAGGATGAATTTAAAGCCAAACTAATGATACTTTTTTCTGGTACCGTGTTGCGCGTAAATGCCTAAAATTTAGGCACTCAATGCCTAAAAAAAGTCATCCATATAAAACCCATAGAATGTGTAGCACGAATGTGTCAAGAAAATTTTTCTGCAAAGTATGTTTTGGATGCCTAATTTTTAGGCATCGCGCTACACATTCTATAGGTTTTACATGGATGCCTTTTTTTAGGCATTGAGTGCCTAAATCTTAGGCATTTACGCGCAACAGGGTAGGTGTTTCATTTAACAAAAGTCATTTCACGATTTCTGCTGAGGATAAGAAATAAATTGAAAAAAAGAAAATGAAAACAAAAACCTTGACATTTAAGGATTTTCCCGATCATACCACAGATGAAAAGATTTGAAATCTAAAAATTATGAGGTAAAATAAACAAATAATTCAGAACAAGAAACAAAAATCCTTTGTATTTTCATTTTTTTCTTCCATTCATGCACTGTTATTATGATTTTGGTAAGAAAACACACTCACACACACACAACATGTTAAACACATTTTATTTATATAATTTTCTCTCGTGTTGTCAAAAGAACAGGAAATAATGGTTGTATATGACGTCCTGTGAGGATATAAATATACGTAAAAATTGTATGTGATTTTCTATCAACGAAGCACTCTCTGTGAACAATTTTAAAGGTCATCTGTGCTTGAGCGTAAATTTCAACGAAATTTAATTTCATTTCTTTAAATTGGATAAAATCAAAATCCTGTAAATTAATGAAATGCAAAATTCGTTTCCATTACTCACCTTAATTTTCTCTTTCAAAGCCTTCGGGAAGCCTTCAAGTCAGAATACACATCCAATGGTGTTAAAGTGTGACAGGAAAATTATTTTTTCAGCTAAATTACGAGATGAATGTTGATCCAAATATACTTTAAAATTGAAATTGAAGAATAAATCCTTTTATACCCATTGCTTATTGTTCAAAAAATAAATTCAATACAAAAAATTTTTAGATTGAAATTTTTCACTTGCAAACAAAAAAAAAGAAACACCATGAACGTTGAAGAAAATTGAATGAGAATCGAAAAATCTTTCTTGATTAATGTTTTTAATGTATGACATCACCTTAAAAAAAAATCAATTTTGTTATAAATTTTTTATTTAACCATAAAAGCATCCTTGTGAGTCTGTTTTTTAACTTCAATTTAATTTAATGGAGATTTTTTTTTTCAAATAAGCACACAATTATTTGACAATCGTATGTGTGTCTATGAGTGTGTGTGTGTGTGTGTGTGTGTGTGTGTGTGAGTTTGAATGTAAACCAAAAATAGAAAATTTAAAACAAAAATTGTATTGAAACGCATAAATTTTAACCCAAAATTGTTTATTGCTATGACTGTTTTCTTTTATAATTTTAATTTATATTTCAATGAACACACATACATACATACAGACACTTATACACACACGAACAGAAAAATGCTGATGCTTTAAAGCATAATTTTAATAGAAATTTTAAAAAAATATTATAAGCATGAGTGAAAAATGACTAAGCAGAATCGTTTCTGGAACAAATTAGAGCATAATTTCAACTCGCACCCACACCCACTGCAGTTGATTTGACATTAAAATTACATTCCACGTAAAATTCTTAATTCTCCAGAGAATCAACACAAATTTCCATTAATTTTTTTTTCAAGAGATTTCGACGCATTAATGAACTTAAACTTAAATACGAAAGTAAAAAAAAACGCAACAAGATAAATTAAATTAATGTTTATCAAGTAATAAGAAGATTCCACAAAAGTATAATCCTTTCCCAGTTTAAAAGTAAAAATAAACTTTTATTTTGTGTTATAATGGTTCATTTTCAAAGTTAACTCGAGTGTGACTGCTGCAAAGGTAATAAAAATATTTCAAAATAAAGAACAAAAAAAAGGTAAAATACTGCCATTTACACACACACACACAAACTGTAATTATATCGGATTATGTATTTAATTTTATCGTTTGTAATTAAGAGTAAATAAATTGATTAAAATTAAAATTAGTACCAAAAAATAAACACTAAAGTAATTTTTTTTTTCATATCAAAATTTATTTATGGATGAAATTTTAAGTATGCGGGAGGACGATCAACACAAATTTATGTCTAATTTTATTTATTTTTATTATTGTGAAATACGGAGACTTACTTAAAACTACATTATTACTAAAATTAGAAGGTTACTTATAACTAAAGAGAAGAACACAGCTTCTTAAGGTGAAAGCTAGAACTTAACTGAAACTATAACAATTCTTATAGACTACATGTTAATGTGAATGTATTAGTAAGAATCTTATGCATTATGGGACAGTTCACTTAGAACACTTAGTTCACTAACAATTGTTTAAAAAGTAATTTGGTTTTGTTGGAAACTGTTTGTGAATTATTATGTTGAAAAATTAACTTGATTCTATTGGATAAGTAAATGATAAAATGACGGATTCTTATTATCTAATTTTTATTTGTAATGTATAATTCGGTACCATTTTGGACAAACAGTTTCAGAAACTCATTTTTTTTATTAAGAGCAGCTAGTTCAAGTGGCGTGAGATTAAGTTTGTTCTTTCTGTTAAAATCAGCGCCATTTTCAATTAAAATGTTTAATATGTCAATATTTTCATTAGAAACTGCTAGGTGCAGTGGCGTTTCTCCGTCCTTGTTCTTGGCGTTAATATTGGCTCCCTTTTGAATCAACAGTTCAATCAAATCAGTATTTTGTAGAGAAACAGCCAAATGCAAGGGTGTTTGACCATCTTTGTCTTTGGCTTCAATTTGAGCTCCATTGTCTATCAAGTGCTTTATAACATTAATCTTATTTTGAGAAACAGCTAAATGAACAGGAGTTTCGTTATTCTCATTTGTAGCGTTAATGTCAGCTCCTTTTACAATTAAAAACTGTATTATTTCAGTGTCATTTAAAAATTTAGTTTCAAGGAGTGCTTTTGCAATCCAATTTTTCGTTTCTTTCTTATCAATAAGATTAAGCTGTGATAAATATGTGAACACTTTAAAACTCTTTTTCAAAATTAACTCTCGGCGATTTGTTGAAAAATATGAAACTAATAATTGGTCTGACCTTTTGAGATTTTTCAATTTTTCAACATCGTCATTGTTAATGATGTTGATGAAAAAAAGCTCGTCAATAGCTTTACAAAACTCATCGTATTTTTTACATAAGCTTTTATGTCTTTTCACATGTGTTTGCAAAATATTAATATGAAGAATTTGGTCCGGTGTACAATTATGAACAGAATTATTGAATTGAATTTTTCTGTTCTTCTGAAATTTTGTCAAAAACAATATTTGTTTTAGTTTCACATATTTCTTATAACTTTTATAAACTTCTGGGACCACTAATTTTATTGTTTTCTTAATATTTTCTTCATCCATTTCTTTAAACTTATGCTGAAAAACAGTTTGAACCAATCTGTGAACTTTAATTATTGATGTTTCTTTTGTTTTAATAATGGTGATCATTGAATAATTTTCAAGCAGGTAAAGAGCATCATATGTTTTATCTTTATCATTTTCAAAATACGACAAAAACAATTCAGGTTTAATCTCATCCGCATAAAGATAAGCCAGGAACTGGAGAATTTGAATTGCATTTAATCCATCGACTTCATTGTTTTGTATTTCATTGATGGTGATGTCAAACGTTGTTAACGTTACTTCTTGATATGAGCCCAAAACGGAGTCAATTTTAAATTTAAGAAGTTTGTCATTCTTCTTTACAAATTCGTCTAAATATTGTTTTACAGAGTAGTTTCTTTCTAATGATCTTGTATTTTTACTCTTAATGTAGGCAATTGCTTGTTGTAATGCTAATGGAAAATTTTGTAGAGTTTTTGCTAGTTCGTTTATTTCACTTTCATCATATTTAAAATTTGGTATTTTTTCGAATTCAGTTTTTAATAATTTTTTAGCATCTTCTTCATCCAAAGCATCCAAATTAATTCTAGAAATTTCAGGTATGCAGTTTTGGTTTCTTGATGTGAAAATAAAATACGGTTTACTCTTCTCCTTAAATTGAATGCCATATTTTAGACAATAAGATACATAATCATCTAAGAATGAAACAGATTAAATTAACATTAAAAATTATTTATACTATTTACTCACCATCTTGCTTTTTGTCATAATTGTCAAATACGAAAAGAATTATTAATCCAGTAAAATAATCGAATACTTCTTCTATTACTGTTTTCATTGATTTTTCTTTTATCCCAGATATATTTAATTTTTCCCCAAGTCTTCTGAAAGATCCTTCTACAGTAAAATCATTTTCAGCACTGATCCAAATGACACGTTCATAAAACATTGATTTTCTATACTTTTCAATGAATTGTCTTGTTAATTGAGTTTTTCCAATTCCTCCCAAACCACTGATTTTTACTGTCTGAGAAATAATTACATTTTGATTTTGTGTAAGACATTCTTTGATTTTTTCTAACTCTTCTTCACGGCCAGCAAATGACTCAATAGGAGGTAAAACATCAAACATTATTGATTTAAAATCTTTTTGAAAAAAAGAATCAGCAATTTCGAATTTCAATTCTCCATATTCTGTTTCGAACTCTCCAGTCTTGGTTGCACACCATTTTCTCATGGTTACTTCTAGATTGTTGTAAATATCGCCAACATTCTCAAAACCGTAGTGAGTTTTTAGTTCTTTTTTAATTATTTCAGTTAGTTCGTCGTCGCTTGGTTGTTTCACTGCATAAACAATTAACTTTAAAGCTTCTTTAATTTCTTCTTCTGTGATTTCTCCAATTTTTCCTTCAAACGCCTCAGCTTGTCGTTTTAAAATATGCACAATTTTATCATCCTCATTAAACATATAAAACTTTCCTGAACACGGAAGCACATTCTCAATATCAAGTGTTATCTCCTTCAATTGCATTGACGTAATTCCTTGATACCATTTTTCCCATGGAGCTATTCCATAACTCAAACTTAACTGATCAAACTCGTTTAATTCAATATCAATGTTGGTATAAACAATCGCCATTTCGATTTTATTTCCAAAATCTTTTTTTTTCATTATGTCTATCACTGATTTAACATATTTTAATAAATTGTAATCATTATTATATTTTTCACTAAATAACATTGTATGATTAATCTTCTTGAATTGTTTTTCTTTATTTTTCGATTGAATCAATGTATATTTTTTTCCATCATAAAATACAATATCATCAAATTTTTCGGCAGCTTCCATTTGATGCCATAATTGGAATTGCTTTAAACTTCGAGTAAACCCTCGAACAAAGTACAATATGGTTACAACTATTTCGTAATGTATTCCTTGAGCTCCGGAGAGACCAGAAGTTTTGAAATGTGGAGCCATTTTTTTAAAAAGAATATTTTGATAAAAAAATTTAATACGAACAAAGTACTCACGTAATAAAAGATTTAAAAAATTTATATGAAATTAAAGCGAACGAAAGTCTTATCACAAAAAATATAAAAATGGATAGTAAAGTTAAGTTTACAAGTGCATTTTGCGAAAAAATTCCCATTGACAAAATATTAATGAATAATTGATATTAATGAATAAACATGAATAGATCCTATGAACATTGACTTAAATGGTTATATAATTCAATCTTTGACACATTTCAAGAGAATATTTTGAAGTAAAATTAATCATAAGTGAGAAAAAACTGTCGAGAAGAATTTTTAGAAAAATGAATACGAATATGAAAATTGATACTATAATCCATATTATTTTTTTTATCAATTTGATGATGCAAGAAACTAAACACTGACAGACACTGCGATACCTATATAATTTGTGCTGTAATTTTATGAGTTCGCATTTTATCAAATTCTATGATATAATTTTTTATTTATGGGTTATTTTTTCTTTTATTTGATAAGATTGATACAAATTGACTTTTAACCAAATAAAAACTGATAAGACTTCATACATTTTAAATTAAAGTAACATTATCACAAATTTCATACAGATAAGTGGCTTTTGTACAAGTTATCTCCGTTCCCTAAAAACGTTTTCTTTGAAATGATATGAAATAATTCATTGAAATGCATTTGTCACGTTTACTATTTGATTTTGCTACAATAATCTTTTGAACTTTTAATAACTTTAGCAATACAAATTTAATTTCAGATATATAATCTCATAATAAAACTAAAATATTTCAAATATACTTTTGAGAACTGATTATGAAACATTTTTATAAAATCATTACTAAAAAGTTTTAAAGAATTATTTTCTGTTTTTTTTTGTTCTTTGTGTGAATGAAAATGTAAAAGACAAAATGTCTAAAATTATAAAATATAAAGTTGAAGTGTTTAATGGGAATCGCACAAAACCCATAAATACATTTAAATATACAGACAAAGTGAGATGAGTGCATTATGATTTTTATTACACTCGCATTATCATTATTTGAATTTCGAACAATATCTTTCATGAAATCTAACTAAAAAAATTGTTACAAGTCTAAACGGAAACAGTGATGCATGTTTTAAAAAAGTTGTTAATGTAGTGTAAAGTAACAGTCATTAATTAAATTATATGGAAAAATTTCTCCTTTTCATTCGATTTTTTTCGACTTATAGATTACAATACTTTTGTTCTATTTAAAGAAAAGTTTTTTTCTGTACTTTGAATCGTGAGTTTGGATAAATGGGAGCCGCATTCTAACGTTTAAAAAATTACACAAAAAATGTTGAAGTACAAGAAGACTTACATAATTTTAAGAAGAAGATAATATGAAAAGGTCACAACCATCATCATTATTTTTTAAACAAAAATCAATGTAAAAAACTGTAGAACACTTTAAATTTCTTTAGACTTTTTTGTATTAAAATTAAGATTTTCATCTCTTGAGTGCTTTATCAAACTAAATAAGGTGAAAATCATCTAAATTTACACGGGAAACGTAAAACTTGCCGTAGACGGCAACTTATTGCCTTAGCACGGCAACTCTACGCCAACAATACGGCAACATTTTTAATTTTTTTTTAAATAATTTAAGTAACAAAAATATAATCATATCCAAAAAAAATCAAAAAAAAATTAAAAAAATAGAACAAAAAACAAATTTTTCGATGAAAATTAAAAAAAAAATCAAAAAAAATATTTTTCAAAAAATTGCAAAATTAAAAAATTGATTTTTGAATTTTTTTGGAATATCATTGAAAAAATCAATTTTTCGGTAATTTTTTGAAGTTTTTGAGATTTTTTTTTATAAAATTACATTTTTTAACTTAAGTACTTGAAAAAAAAAAATTAAAAATGTTGCCGTATAGTTGCCGTAGTAGACAAAAAGTTGCCAACAAATACGGCAACAATACGGCAAGTTTTGAATTTGCCGTGTAAGTGTATTCAAAATTTAACGCGAGAATCACATCAATGTTCTTTCCGTGAATAATCAATAAAGTTTTTATAGATAAGATTATTTTTTTCTCTTTATACTTTTCATATAATTTTTGAAACTAGTATGTTTTAAGCTTTGAAGTTACTCGTTACATTGAAATATTTCAAAATAAGTTTTATATACGATGTTAGCACAGAAACCTAAATCTTCAACAAAGAGAAATTTCCAAACAAGTAGTAATGAATTAACATTTCAAACTGCTGATTCATTTTTTCAAAAAGATTTTAAATCAATAATGTTTGATATTATGCCACCTCTTAGATCATTTGCTGGCCGTAAAAAAGAGTTAGAATGTATCAAAGAATCTCTAACACAAAATCAAAAAGATTATATTTCTCAAACTGTACAAATCAGTGGATTGGGTGGAATCGGGAAAACTGAACTCGTAAGACAATTCATTGCAAAATATGCAAAATCAATGTTTCATGAACGTGTCATTTGGATCATTGCTGAAAATAATGCTACAGTGGATGATTCAATAAGAAGGCTTGGGGAAAAACTAAATATATCTGGGATAAAAGAAAAATACACAAAAACATTATTAAATGAAGTTTTTGATTATTTTTATGGATTAAAGGTGCTCTTCGTATTTGACAATTATAGCAAACTCCAAGAAGGTAAGTAAATTATTGAAAATTAATGATTTTTACTCAATGTGATTCAAAACTTCAGATGATCTCGTTGCATTTTGTTTACAATACGTCAATCAGCCTGACAAGATAAGTCGACCATATTTTATTTTCACATCAAGAAACCAGGATTGTATTAAAAATGTTTTGAAAATAAATTTAGATGCTTTGGACAAAGAAGATGCTGAAAAATTATTAAAAACTGAATTCGAAAAAATACCAAATTTTAATTATGATGAAAGTGAAATAAACGAACTGGCAGAAACTCTACAAAAGTTCCCATTAGCATTGCAACAAGCAATTGCCTACATTAAGAGTAAAAATACAAGATCGTTAGATGGAATATATTCACTGACAACTTATTTAGGAGAGTTTGGACAAAACAAAGAACGGTTTCTCGAATATCCACCTACTTTTGACTTTGGAGCTTATCAACAAGTAACGCTTACAACGTTTGATATCACAATCAATGAAATACAAGAAGACAAAATTAATGGTTCAAACGCAATTCAAATTCTTCAAATTTTGGCTTATCTTTATGCGGACGAAGTCGAACCTGATTTGTTTTTGACATATTTTAAAAATGATGCAAATATTCGAAATGATGCTGTTAATTTACTCGAAAATTATTCAATGATCACCATTACCCATATAAATGATAAATCGATAATAAAAATTTCCAGATTGGTTCAAACTGTGTTTCAGCACAAGTTCAAAACAAAAGAAGAAGAAAATATTGAGAAAACAATCAAATTAGTAGTCCCAGCAGTTTATAAAAGTTATAAGAAATATGTGAAACTAAAACAAACTTTACATTTTTCAAAATTCCAGAAGAACAGAAAAATTCAATTCAATAATTCTGTTCATAATTGTACACCGGACCAAATTCTTCATATTAATATTTTGCAAACACATGTGAAAAGACATACGAGCTTTTTTTCATCAACATAATTAACAATGACGATGTTGAAAAATTGAAAAATCTCAAAAGGTCAAACCAATTATTAGTTTCATATTTTTCAACAAATCGCCGAGAGTTAATTTTGAAAAAGAGTTTTAAAGTGTTCACATATTTATCACAGCTTAATCTTATTGATAAGAAAGAAACGAATAATTGGATTGCAAAAGCACTCCTTGAAACTAAGTTTTTAAATGACAATGAAATAATCCAATTTTTGATTGAACAAGGAGCTGTTATCAACACTACGAATGAGAATAACCAAACTCCTCTTCATTTAGCTGTTTTTCAAAATAACATTTATGTAATTCAGCACTTGATAGACAATGGAGCTCAAATTGAAGCCAAAGACAAAGATGGACAAACACCATTGCATTTGGCAGTTTCTCTTCAAAATATTGATGTATTGAAACTCTTAATTAAAAATGGGGCTGATTTCAATGTAAAAAATAATCTTAATCTAACACCATACCAATTGGCTGTGAATCAGGAAAAAATTGACTTTTTAAAAATTTTTATTAAAAATGGGGCCACAGTAAAAATTAAAAATATTTATAACAAAACATTAATACAATAAAAAATTTATAGATTTAAATTTCATCAATAAAATTCTAAATTTGAAAATGAAAAACACATAAATTTGGGTTATCTTGAAAAAAAGATCACAAATTTTAATGAAAATTTGAAATATTATGTAACAATAAAGTTATGCATTTAATTTTTAATAAATAATAATTTTTTTTAGTAAATAAATTTTTAATATCGATTTGAAATTTTTCATTGTTATCATATTTAATAATCGGTTATTTGTATATGCCTTGCAATTCTGTAACAACATTGATCATAAACATTCTCAAAACTTTTAAACAACATTTTCCAAGTGTAGTCCTGATCAAATTTTACTTAACTATCCTGTACGATTGTATTGATGATGAAATGATAACCTCAACAAATGTTACTTTTTATACTAGGTATGTGAAGATGAGAAAAGAAACCAAAGCTATGCGACAACTGTACAATCATTTAACAGACAATATGGTGCCCGGTTTTGTTGGAATAAAAATGTCCAAAGTTTAAGTTTTGCATTCATTCCTGTTTGTCTTTGATTGTTATCAAAGTATTTTAAAATAATATTTACACGTTATTTAAGATTTCAAGGAAAATCTATAATTTTTTTAATATTGCAACATAAGTAAAGAAAATGAAATTTCCTTACAAATTTTCTCATGAATTCTCAGTGAAAAAAAAAATTACAAGTGTTTTCATAATAATGAATTTTATCGTTCTTCCTCATTTTCAGTTTAACCCATTTTTCTGTCATTTGCCTCCTTTTTATAATAATAATAAATAAATTCTCTTTTTAAATCGTAGTTAAAGTCCATTGCATTGATAAAGCTTAAAAGAGAAAACTTTTCCGGCCATGGTCAAACTCTTCTACATAAAACGAACATGTTTTAATTATTATGCGTAAAAGTTAGATTATTCTTGTTTTTTTTGCCTGTACCTCACACAAACACAAGTATGTGCTTTGTATGTTAAATGCCTTTTTTACTTGAAATGATAAAGTTAAATCAACAATAAGTTTTAGAATGGTTTCAAGTTTGTATTATTTTTACATGTTCTTGTGCAAAAACCAAATGGCCAGTAAATATGACTTGAAAATTTAGTTAGACAAAGTTCATTTAAAAATTGAAAGAGAATTTTTAAATTCTGTACATGTTTGAAGACATAAATTCTGATAAATTAGCAACAACATGATCATTTACAAGGCATTCAATGAACATTAAATTCTATTCTAAATATGCTTCACATAAACATTATTTTTCATCATATACAAAGCAGTAAATTGCACAATTTTATGTCCACACAAAAATAAAAAAAAAATATAAGAAAAAATATAAGACATGTTTTGTGCTTTTCATTTTATTCGATAAAACATCTATAAACATTTTCATTTTGGTTTCTAAGAACTTCGAAGTAAGTTATATAGTAAATTATTTCACTTTTACTCCTTTTCATTGAAATGAAAGGAATATAAATAGAAAAGACGATTTTATTTCATATCAAAGAATTTCCAATGAAAAAAAGAAAAACAGCATTAAAAGACCTTTATAACATAAAATGAATCTTTTTATTACCCTTCATTTACAGGTAATGCTTTTATTTTTAGTGCATTTCGTAAGAAAAAATGCACTATTACAGACGGTTTGTCCGCCGTCACTCTGTTTGTCCGGTTGTCTGATCCGGCCTTAAATCCGGAATGATCCATCGGAGCGAGGTCGGGTTTTTTTTATTAGACAGAGGAGGTCTTAAGGATGACTTTAAACTCATTAGTATTGAGATTGGGCTCCAGAGCCTCCAAGCCTGAAAAACCGTTAAAAACGGTTAAAATTTTAAAAATATTTGTAATTTGTTTTGTTGGGTAGAGAAGTTTACTAAAATGAATTTTAACTTAATGACTCTGAGATTCGGCTCAAGAATTAGGCTCCAGGGCCTGAAAATGGTCAAAAGCCCAAAATGTCCGATTTTTTCAAATATTTTTTTTTAAATTTTAAAAATGGCGAAAGTTTTTCAAATTGGTGAAATTTTTTCAAAATGGCGGAAAATTTTCAAAATGACCGTTATTTTCTAAATGACCGTTATTTTCAAAATGGCGGTATAAGTATTAAAATTAAAACTTAATTATATTCAATGAAACGAGTCCCATCGAAATGCACTTTTGTACATCGCTCAGTGGTTAGAATTTCCAATTTTTTTTATGTATCAGCAAAATTTTTTATATTAACTGAAAAAAAAAAAGCCTAGTACTTTCATGTATGGAATGTGGGTGTATTTGAGCTATCTTAGACTGAACTCATCTTAACAACTCATTTTTTAGCTCTGATTCGTTATCAAACCTTGTTCTGTCATTACAACCGTATAATCCTGAAAAAATGACGTTTAATGAGATTAAATCATTAAAATTCAAACGATCAGTGGCAATGGCTCTTAATTGGTGTAATCCCACACTTAAATATTCACAGATTAGACTACAAGAAAAATTAAGAGTGCACTGTAAATTGAAAACGCTCCTCATTTCCCTGTGATTCACCTCAACCAGAAGCGGATTGAAAATTACTAACGGCTCTCGCATTCTGTATGATTTTCTTTAAAATTTACACTAAACCTAATTTTACAAGGCGATCATTTACATTTTTGGTTCATTTCTTGCAGGTTTTAAATAAAAATCTCATCAGTCACGTCTGCCTCCTAAACTCCGAGCTGATGGTGCGACTTTCACGTGACTTTTTCAATTTACAGTGCAAGACAGTATCTATTCATTTTCATAGAAACGACACACAAAAGAAGACAAGACATTATAGGACATTTTAATAAAAGAGAAGAGTTTCAACGAGTGTCTTCTTGCTTAGTAACTGTCGTCTAGTGTTTTCATTCATTCCCTTTAATAATTTATCTATATATCGCATAAAAGAGAATAAAAAACCGGAAGAAAATCTATGAAAAAAAAATAGGATACTAAGACATTGCATTCGTTTTCATAACATTATTGCATCACTTCACTTCTTCACTTGAGTGCACTTTATTATGTACTTTTTTTTCTTCACTTCATTCCCTATACTTTTAAACGTCTCTATTGATAGTACTCTGAATTGAATAAAAAAATGTACATGAACGAAAACTCAAAACGGAAATAGGTACAAAAAGTACAAGAAAAAAAATAATATTTTTCAACGTCTTTTCAAGTTCTTTTTTACTTTTGTTATACTTTTTCTTATTTTATTTAATACTTACTATTATTTATATTTTTTTGTATTCTCCATACAACTGTCTGTCTGTCTGCCTATCATGTTATTTATTATTTGAACATTCATCTCGAAGTTTGTTGAGAAATTTTCGTGATTTACGTTGTCAAAAGATACAGAGAAGAAAATTTTAAATTCAAATCTTGAAAGAGAAAAAATGTTATGCTCAATTTCAAAAATTATGTGCATTTGTGCGAGAAATTTATTATGATGATCTGTTCGATTTTACAATTGTGATGTTTTTTTATTAAAATTAAACGGTAAAGGGGAAATTTTGAGAAAATTTTGCTTCCAATTCTGTGAAGACATTTAAGGCACATTAAATGATCTTGGAAATTACGAGTAAAAATTGATTCAGACTTCCTTTTTAACATCCATCGTGTTAAAATTTAATATGAATTTAAAAAAAAATCTTCAAATTTTTAGAACCTTGAATTAATGTCTCTTAAAACTTTGTTCTTCACTATTTTTTCATGGAAATCATTGCAATCAGTAGAAATTCGATATATCTGGAGAGCTTTTTCGATTAACATCGATACGATGAATTTTAGATGCATAAATGAGCTTCAATGAACTGACTCAAATCTCTCCTTGAATTGAAAAAGTTTTAATGAGAATACCTTTGAAATTTCTTGGAATTTTTATCAATTCGAAGGAAATTTCAACACGGTACTTTTTGCAAGCATTTTAAGACTCCATGATACGGAAATGTTTTAAGAACGTAAACTTTTCAATGTAGTGGAGACGCCTGGCATTTTCCATGAAATTCATATCCTATTTAATTTGACGACCATTTAAAATCATAATCAAATCAATGTTAATATCCAATCAAATTTAAAAGGGTCAAAGGTTAAATGACAACAAAAAAATTCAATTACTTACCAAACAATTTCAATATTACCAGTCCAAAAAAAAAAGAAAATAAGTCACTTCACAATAATTTCAATATTTTCTTTGAAGTGCCTTCAATTTGAAATGTCACCGTCACATTTCATTGCCTTTTCATTTCACTTTTATTTAAAGCACTTACAGATCCTTTTTTATTGACACGTCGTCCTTTCCTTGATATTATTCAAAGGTGTCATGTCATGTCATGAATCTAATCATATCAGAGCTGTGATCAGACCACAATTGATGATATTATTGTTTTTCCTCTTCTGTATGATGAATAAAATAAAAAAATTTCTTTTACAATCTTCTTTTCCTTGTTTAACATCATCTTACCATTAAAATATGGGACTAACCTCTTTTTTCTCACCTTTGATTATTATATTGGTGTTAAGCGTAATAAATTTTTGCGTATATGTGGTCTGTATCCTTTTTTTATGCCTGCCCATCCTTTTCATGATAAAATTATAACAATATTCTTGAATTTTTATATCATTTGTTGTTTCTCTGTGTGTATTCGTTTCCATAACAGCTTTATTATTATTATTATTGTTTTAACACATATTTACATCAGGGTTACTATACTTCATTTATATCATTACACACTAACACAGAAATGTCTCAACAGCCTACTTGAGATATGAAAATTTTTTGGCATTTTGAATGGGCATTTGGGTATTGTTTTTTCATCATTTCAACCAAAGGCTATTTTTCTTTTGTATCTTTTCTTATACATTTTTTTTCCATTCCTCATCCTCCTCCTCCTCCCATCTCATCTCATCTCTTTTCTGTTCTGTTTCTGTTTTTAACAGGTACTTCATCATGATTGCTATGTTTAAGTTGAGTTAACCTTTTGTAATAATCATCATCTCATATACACACTTATTATATTCCCAAAATTGTAATTTTTCATCTTTTTTTTCCTTACAACTTTTATTTTTTTATATCCATGACTTTTGCTTTTTCGAAAATAAATATATATCTATTTTGCCTGCCTCCTACTTAAAATGAATGTGTATTCAGATATTGACCATGGCCTGGAATAATTTCAAGCACAAAAGGTACATTAGCACATTTTTTTTATCCTTATCTTACCTTATTGTGCTTTTTCTTTGAGTATATGATTACAACTAATCAAATACATTTATATTTAAAATTTGATATTAAAAAATAAAAGTAAAATGATAACTCAACATAGTTTTTGATCACTTAATTTAAAAGTATGTGGTTTTGTTTCAAATCCCTCAAGTATTTTACTTCTCTTGATCTATCTAACACTGAATTTATTATTATCCTAGGAAAAATATCTCTATTGTGATTATAAGAGAAGAGCAAATAATAAAATAAAATACTATGAATAAGAGGAAAGAAAATATTGTGAGATAAATTTAAATGTTTTTTTTACTTCATTTTTATTTATGACGTCAGTTCTGTGTAAGTTTTGACATGGCTTTTGAAATATGGCATCGGAAGTGAAAGATTAAAAATTAACTTTTTTTTATTTAATGTGAGTAATTTTTTTTTGTTTTGTTTTGTTTTTAAAATGAATAAATTGGAGTTCATTGGAAAATTACATTGATATGAGTACCAGACTGAAAATTGTATTTTGAGCGCATCGTCTTTTGCAAAGTAGGATGATCAGAAGCAGTGATCTCTGACTTTCAGACAGAGCCAGGCTTATTAACGGCCACAACGAAACAGCGAAGGGTATTAAGATGGTCACAATAGGACTCTTTGAGACCGCGGTAGTGCCCTTGTAAAACCTAACTAACTACCTCAAGGTGAGTATGCCTGGTAGTCAGTGAAAGAGGCTCAATTATCTCCTAAAGCTGGGACTTAGCAGGAGGAAAGCACTAGAAAAGTCTAAGCAAAAAGTACCATGGCAGTTAAACCAAAAGCTGACCCATTAAATTCCACGACTCCGCCACAAAGGCCCGATGAAAGGAATCGCTCTGACGCCTATATCATCCTACAAGCGGGGAAAAATGTGAAAGTTTAGATCAGATCAGATTTCTAGGGTGGTCTCCACAGAAGAGAATCAGCACTCAGACCTCCAAACGGGTCCATGGTGCATACCCATAGATCATCATATCTGATGAAGAAGGAACCAAATCTAGAGAAACAAATAAAGAAAGAAATCCACTAGACCTGGTTCAGTTCAGGAAAGTGAAAGTTGGTGCAAGAGCAATCCCAAAAAATAAACCTATAGGGATCGAGTCTTCTTGCAGTAAGATGGTAAGTGCTCACAAAGTAGGCATTGTCCCAACGAAGTACCCAGACAAACAGGTGAGTATTGAAGAGATGCAGGCTATCAAACGGGCAGTTCTGCAAATCATCTTCGAACAAAGAAAGGGTGTTAATTTCAAACCCCGATTTACCCAAGGAGCAACCAATAAAAACGGATGATTGATCTTCCACTGTTCTGACAAAGATACATCAGAACGGCTTAAGGACCTGCCACTTTGGACAGACAGTCAATGTGTTGCTGTCAACGAAGATCAAATTCCTGGCGGCCACATCCTAGTAGGTTACTTCAAACTCGATTTTCGATGCAAAAATCTTACAAACAAGTACCAAAATATTAAATTTCATATTTCTATTAAAAACCACAAAATTTTCCATATATTTTGACTTCTTTTTGACATTTTGACTGTAAACCTTGTAAAAAAAAACAACAAATTTAATTTTTTTTACATATCCATAAAGACACACAAATGAAAAGTAATGTTACATAATAAAATGTTAAAACAACAAAAAATTGCATAAAATAAGCAGATCATGTAAAATTTACATTGCAAATAAATGCTTTTAACTCACATTATGAAAATAAGCCCATAACATATGAGAGCTGGATGATAAAATGAAAAATTTATTAAAGAGCATGCAAAAAAAATGTGTGTGTATTGAAATGAGTTTTGTGTGAATTTTAATATTTAAACAAAGTGTTTTTCTTTATTTTCATTTAACTGAAAATTTTCTGGTAACATGAATTTAAATTTACACTCGAGTTAATAAAAATTTAACTTGTGTATGCAATTTTTCCAGTTTAAAAATTTAAAATCCGTTAAATTCATTGTGAATTAATTCGGGAAATTAATGATCCAGCAATATTTTAATTCAATTTTGATAATTTTCGATGTTTTTTGTGTTACATTGCAAAGAATTGACCTTAAAAATGCAATTAATTCAATGAAATCCTTAAAATTAAATGGAAACGCCTGGTATTTTACTATTTAAATGTACAAATCTCATATTTCATAAGTAAAATACTGTAAAGTAAATAAATCTAATATACGGCACCCTTCCGTATATTGACGAAATAGAAA
Organism: Culicoides sonorensis; assembly: GCA_900002565.1. Classification (NCBI taxonomy): domain Eukaryota; kingdom Metazoa; phylum Arthropoda; class Insecta; order Diptera; family Ceratopogonidae; genus Culicoides; species Culicoides sonorensis. The sequence goes on along the minus strand of LN483707.1, from coordinate 116,742 downwards.
AACGAAATACCGTATATTGACGAAAAAAAGAATCAAAAAAACCGTTTATTGACGAAAAAGAGATGTCCAAAAAAAAAGTTATTTCATGGTACCGTATTGTCCAACGTATTTACTATAAATAGGGTAGGTTATTAAATGTCAAATTTCGCGGCAAAATGAAATACTGTAACAAATAAATAAATTAAAAATATTTGTTTAAAATTAGTTAAATAAGTTAAATTACCACTCAGCAATGGCGAAAGAAGCACAAATTTTACCTCCATTTACTGGTTTAGCAAAATCCCAACAAAAAATTACGTCTTTCTTCTCAAATATTTCTGATGAAGCAAAATGGAAATCTTATGAGCAAATACCAAGAGAAATTCCACAAAAAAACAAAACTGCAACCCAAAACGATAAAGTTGTTGGAGTTAAACAATTGGAATCGTCTAAAACTCGAAATAAATGGCCAGACACAGTGAAAGAAATAGCAGTGATTCATCATTGTTCGAAAAATGGCAAAAATTCTTATTCAGACACAATACGTGACCTCAAACGTCTCCACCCCAGAACAATATTCGAATCACTTACAAAACCAGTTCTAGCTTCTTGGGTTACAACTGAATTAAAACGGAAGCCAACAAATGATGACAATTTAAGTGTGAAAAGAGGAAGAAAAACATATCTCCCGGAATATTTGCTGGAACAAATGAAGGATGTTGTTCAACGTTTCATGGAAAGTAAAACACGAATCACAACAAAAGTACTGTTATTCCAACTAAAAGCTTTAGTGATTGATAGAGGTCTTGGTGAATATTTAACGGTAAAAGATTGATTATTAATTGATTAAATTAGCACATGCCTTTATTTCATTTTTTTTTTACTTTTACATTAGGAAAATGGTGGAAACTTTCAAATGTCATCACACTGGTTAAGGTGGTTTTTGAAAACCAAAATGAACATGTCACGTCGTCAGCCAACTACAGCGGCTCAAAAACTTCCTCTTGATTGGGAGAACAAGATTAAACAGATGAATATGCAATTGGCTGCTTTAGTGTCAATTCATGATATTCCAAAAGAGTTGGTATTGAATTCTGATCAGACTGGAATAAATATTGTACCTAGTGGGAAAAAGACTTGGAATACCAGAGGAGCCAAAGAAGTGCCGATCATTGGTAATTCAGATATTAGACAAATAACTGGTAATTTTTTTCAATTATTCTTAAATTTCTTTTAAAATATTTTATTTTTTATGAAGCAATGGTGTCAAGTGGTCCGTCAGGAGATATGCCTCCTATTCAATTAATTTTTGGTGGCAGTGAAAATAGTTCCAGATGTATTCCCAAATCAAGTGGAGTTACCAAAATGGTAGAAGAAGGCTGGCATTTAACCCAAACTGGAAATCATTGGAGTACAATGAAAACAATGAAGGATTTTGTGCATAAAATACTCGTTCCGTATTTTGAACGCAAAATTAAAGACTTGAAGTTAAGTTTAAATCCAAAAAATCATCAAAAAGTTGTATGGCTTTTAGATTGTTGGTCCGTTCACCGGTCACGTGAATTCCGAGAGTTTTTGGTAAACGAATATCCATGGATATGTCTAGTATATGTACCACCCTCATGTACAAGTAAGGGGCAGCCCCAAGACATCTCTATTCAAAAACCGTTAAAAGATAATTTTAACTTTTTGTTTGATCTCTGGGCAACTAATCAAATTGCGACCCAATTAGGGAAAGGTATTGACCCCCAACATTGTAAATTGGACCTCAATATCAAAGTATTAAGACCATTAGTGGCCCAATGGTTATATGAAGCACATTCTAAATGTGCAAAAGATACACACAATGTCATATCCGGGTGGAAAAAACCAGGTTTATTGAACGCATGGGATCCCTTTTATCAGAATACAGCATTAAAACAGTACTATAGTGGAGTTCTGTTTAATCATGAGGTGAAAACTGAAAATTCAGGAATGGAATATGAAGAATTTGAAATGGTCGAGTATTTAGATGAATATTTCATTGAAGAACATGAAATTTGAGGATTTTAATTGTTTAAAAAGAAAATTTTTAATAACGAGTGCAAATTTAAAAATTGACAAACCTTTTGTTCCTTTAATATAAATGTTATGTGAAAAACATTTTTGATATAAGATTTAAATTGTAATAATTTTAATTGTATTAGTACAAAAAAAAATTGTACCTCGTTCATCCTTTTTTAAGATTAACATGTTACCTTTGAATATATTAAATTTATTTGCAAAATTAAAATTTTGTTTTGTTTTTCAAAAACGTACATAATTTAATAGACGATTTCAGCGTATATTAACTTCAAAATGACCGTCTATTAAATTATGTACGTTTTTAATGCTTATTCAAATTTTTTCCGTTACATCGTATATTATAATTATCTACGTTACAGTATAAGAAATTTTTTTGCTTCCTCCTTCCGACTTGAAAGTGATAGGAAATAACTGTCTAAAATATTCTTTCCGCAATAAGATGATGTTTAAATTTACCAGAAACAAATATAAATAAAACATTTTATTAATAATATGAACTTTATTTAACATTGCGGTACTAAATTGTAAATAACACACATATGATGCATTACTTTTAAGACACTGTGTGCACTGTGAACATGAAATAAATTGTGCCAAAGAACTGCCAAGCATATTTCTAAAATGAAATGAATGAATTTCTTTGCAAAAGCAATATAAAAGTTACAACTCGATGCATATTTTTCCTCCAATTTTTGCATTGAAATTGAACAAGTCATGCCTCGAGATACCAATAAACACATGAAGATACTTTTTTTTTGTTCTTCCTTTTGAATTGAGAAATGTAACAAACTTTTCATATGAACCTTCATAAGATAGAGTTTGAGTAACAATGAATGTTTAGTTAGTGTCATACACTTTGCCCTTCCAAAAATTAGTTTTACATACACACACATGAACACACATGACATAAAATGATAGTTTCCAATTCAACATTTGCAAGGAGATAGAAAACTTTTAAATTTATTTGTATTTCATTCAACTATTACTTATTTTATTCCTATTTTCATAACTATAACTTATTCAAGAAAAAAATTTTCCTCTTTAATTTCAGATATGTTTGCACTGGGACTAGATAAAGTTTCTATTACAATTCCAACTGCAATTCAATCAGGTGGAAGTGCTATTTTATTATGTGAATATGAACTAGGTGACGATAATTTATATACAGTTAAATGGTATAAAGGACGCAGGGAATTCTATCGATATACTGCTAAAGAAATACCACCAATAAAAGTTTTCTCACCATCAGGATTTTATGTAGATGTAAGTAAATTGTTAAAGTTTGAACATGTTTATAATAAAAAATGAAGGAAAAAAAAATTATTATCATCATCATCATATAATAATAACAATAATAATAATAATAAATAAATAAAGTTACCAAAGTAATATTGAAAATTTTTTTTTGTTGAAATTATTGCTGATGCTAATAAAATTGAAGATGAATGGGAAAATTTTTCTTTGTACTTTTCCATTTTTCCTTGAATTTGAATTTCAACAAAATTAAATTGTTGATATAAGAATTGTATTTTATTTTATGCATTCATTTGCTTGTAATTCAATGAAAACTTATTTGAAAAGTTGTGAAGGTGAAATTGAATTGAGGAAAAAAAATATAAATCCATAATTTTTGCTTAACTTAATTTACGATGCAAATTACATTGAATTTAAGAGAATTTTTGTGATTTGGAGGATTAATTTAAGTGAGGTGGCTCAATTTCGTACCTGATTTTTATTAGGCTTAGTCCTGGCTTTTCGCGGAATGGTGGTCCAATGAGGCTGGTACTCTAGGGCTGACTCGTTTCTTTTTCAAGGAACCTGATTCCGGTTTTTCTAGACAACTGATCAGATTGAACCGTACTGAACTCAAATTTGTAGTTGGAATGTTCATTGATCATTATTTTTTTTAGACTATCACCAAACTCATTTTGACTTAAGAGATCCAAGTTCAATGCTGCTCTAAACAAGAGGAGATTGCTGCATATCAACTTTGTGTATGTCCCAAGCGTGCCAGGCTGCCTGGTATCATACTGGGTGAGTACTTTCCCAGTTCATTATAAATAATTCCATTATAAAAGTGAAGTTAGCCCTGCTTCGCTTTCTGAGAAGGTGTGGTCACTTTCCTGTCATTTTTGACATGCGTCAAACCATAACCATTGGACCTTAGCTTTTATCTTGTGATCCGAAGCATCATAATTTTTCAAGTCAGAAAAGTTCTTCAAAGACACATTTGAGTTGAAATAATTTTTGCAGTTACTAAAATTGAGCTCAGCACCTATCAGATGGAATTTGATACGTCCAGTACTGAGCCATACTTTCTTCCTTGTTCTTAATTGACTCGCATTGATGTCTCACTGAATTTGAACTGAGATAGCATAAGAGTCATCCAAATTTTCAAATCTTTACCTCAATTTAGATATCCAAGCCATCTAACCAATATCATATGGATGGTGCGTAGGAACTTCTACGTTCTAGTTCCAGGTCAATGAGATCTTTAATATTTCTTTTGATTCCATGCCATATGAAGCCTTTCAGGAGATATTAAGTTTTCTTTTTGATAACCCACTCTGAGTATCAAACTCGTGAAATTCAGTATGGAAATTTGAAAATTAGCTACTTGACCCGCATGGTCCGCATGACCAAGCAGATGATATTATGAGCATTTTCAAGCTCTCAAACCAAATTTCCTTTGATTTCACTATGAGAGCCATGCCTTTGAATATATGACACTTCAAATGACCCGATGAAAATGTCCTTTAATGGAAGACGAGGTCCATTGGTTTTGGATTGAGAGTGTACCAACCTCGAACACCTTGTTGCGCAAGAATGCCTAGAAAAAGGCATCCAATGCGCCAACATGTACAAGGACATTTTGATATTTTTTAAATTTTGATAACTTGTAACTTTTAATGACTCAAATTTTTAACTTACTTTTAAAAAAATTAATAAACTTACCTGATCCTTTGTCTCATGACACTTTAAATTCATTTTGACTGATCGGTTTTCTGTTTTTCAGTAACACGTGTGAGCTTACCTAAAAAGAAAACATACAATTTTATCAATATTTAAGGCACATTTAAACTGATATAAACTCATATTTGATAAGATACTCAAAAATTGTACTCCCCTGTTGAATCCATTTTTCCTTTTTTGCAAAATTTACTTGTTTATTTCATTAAATTATCTTCACCATTCTCAAATTTTCTAAACGTTGTTGCTCATTTACCTCTTGTTATATTTTCACAAACAAAAAAATGAACATTAAATTATCTAAAGAATATACGAGATAAGCATAATTTTCATGTTCGTCAAAGTTGTTATATTAAGACTTGATATTTTCAAGAATAAATTGTTTTGTAACAAAACTTTTACTTTACAAAATTTATATGAAAATCCCTTCACAAAATACATTGGCGAATAAAATAAAATGAAAAGGTTGAGTTTTGTAATTCAATATTACCTAATTTTCATTCTTCTTCCTTCTTGAATGACTGACAAAGTTATTAAATAAATTTATTATTATTATTATTATTTTGTTATTTTCACTCACACTCACACTTGGATTGATGTGGTGGCAAAATGACGGTTTTGGTTTTAAACTAAAACTTTTTGTTGTGTGTTTGATAACTTTTACAGATAGAATCATCAAATGCCAGCCAAATAGTTTTACATAAATTAGATATAAGTGCGACAAGTAAATACATGTGTGAAGTATCAGCAGATGCGCCATCATTTCAAACACATATGAGATCGGGAGATCTAAATGTTTATAGTGAGTAGTTGCTATATAGATATTAAATTTCATTACTCATACATTTAAGATTTTAATTAAACAGAAATTTTATAGTTTGATTAAAATTTTATTATACATCGTTAGACGGTAAATTTCATATGATTTATATTTTAATTACAGTACCACCCTCAGAAAAGCCAAAAATTACTGGATTGAAAGCAACATATCGTTCAGGGGAGTACGTACGTGCTAATTGTACCAGCAATCTGTCATTTCCAGCTGCCAATTTACAATGGAAAATCAATGGATTTCCCGTTTATCCGGGCGAATCAATTAGTTATGAGGTGATCAAAACGACGATTGGCGAAGGAAAACAACAACAAATACTTGAATCATCGATATTAGGATTACAATTTTTGTTGTCACATGAACACTTTAATGAAGTGGGGAAAATTAAGGTAAGTGATTGAACTTTTTTTTGCTATTATTTGATTTGAGATTGATTTTGACACGGAAAATCAAGGCATGACCAACTGGAATCATATGCTGAGATTTGTAGTGAAAAGGTCTTTCAAAATATCGAAGAACTGATCATGAGAAAATTGAAACAAAAATTTTCATGTGTTTCATTTTTCAATCACTTTTAATCAGAAAAATGCCATTTGCAAGAAAAAAAACCAATTAATTAATGGCAATTTTTTTTCAATTTCACTTAAATGCAAACGTTGAATGAAATCACATATTTTTTCCCTATCAATTCAATGAAAAGACAGAAAAAAGCAGTTGCATCACAACACGTGTTCAATTTTTTTCATGAAGCATTCCTTTTCACTTCAACACATGATAAAATATATTTTACTGAAGTTTTCGACGGCTTTATCATTGACCAATGATTTTGAAATGATCTGTATCAGCGCCACCTAGTTGACCAAAAATGAAAATTCAAATTAAATATTCGACAGAATGGAATTTTATATCAATCATAAAGATGAGTAAGCATCTACGACCAAGACCTCCAAAAATGTTCTCAGACTCATCAAAATCATTTAATTTAAAATTTAAAAGCGCCATCTGGTGGGTTCAGGTCCAAAATTTAAATAAAGTGTTCACAGATTATATTTTCTAGCGAACTGTCTAGTCATTAATGACTTGGGCCTTGAAAAATTTTCCCAGTAATTAATTGCTTAAGAAAATCACAAAAAAAAACAAAGCGCCATCTGGTGGGTGCAAATCCATAGCTCAAATAACGTTTTACGCAAATTTAAGTTTCCTATCGATGTGAATGTTTTTCATTTACTTTGAACTTAAGAAATCTTCTTTGAATAGTCTAAAAATTGTCAAAAACCATAAAAAATAATTTCAAAGCGCCATCTGGTGAAACAAAATTAAAGCATCCAATTAAACTGTTCTGGAGAATTTTATACTGCCTCGGTCTTTAATCTCATCAAGTGCTTTGTGCCTTAAAATGTTTGAGTTTGACTTTTAAACTGTTTATTTGTTTATTCGAGTCCAGCAGATGGCGCTGAAAGCTAAATTTTAATTAACACTGAAAAATAAATTGAAAACTTCCAACAAAAAAATTCAGGGTAAAATTTACTGACAAATTCTGGAACATATTAGATAAGGACTAGAAAACAATTCATTGAAATTTTCAAAATCGTCGATAAGGCCGTCGAACACTTCAGTCTGAAAATAAATAAAAAAAAATGTTCCAATAATTAGAAAATGCCTTACAATAGCAAAGTAAACACACTGTTCCAATAAATTTTTTTTCAATATCTATTCATTGAAATTGTGATTGAAATTCATCAAAAAATTGGTTATTTTGCATCGTCTTGTTGTGAAGAATAAAACCATTTACCGATCATGTGAAGCTGCAATTTTCAATTTCTCTCCCCTTCATTTTCAAATGTTATACAGAAAACTTTTTGAAAATACATTTAAAAAAAAAAAATGTATTTTATGATGAATAGACAATATTGACAAAAGCAATATCTGTGCTATTTTTGTTTGAATAGGATTTGAATTGAATCTAAAACCGAATCGAATCAATTTGTGGGTGCTGATTTTACAATATGTGGTAATGTGAAACCACAACAGAGTTATCTGTTTACTTTTCGATAAAAATGTAAGTTAAATGATGAACTTTTATGTTGAAATGGTCAAAACTTGTCATTGAACTAATCAAAATAATGTAAAATTGATTGGAAAAATTTGATTTTTATTAATGAATTTGATGTTGAATTGCAATTTAGACTCTCATCCCATATTCAACATCGTCAATTCAGCCATTCCAATTTGTTTGATCTCAAATTTGAGTACAATTGTGTTAAATGTCACATTTTTACTTGTATGAAGTCTTAATACCATTTTGTAATGACCAGCAGGAAATCGACTGGGTAAGAACGCTTGCCACATTACATCCATATCCTGATCCACGACATGAAGGCCCTTTAAATGTCAAAAATAATAAGAAAAAATTTAATTAAAACCTTTTTCAGAAAAAAGTAAAATTAAAATTACATCACTTGGACATGGTTTGATGATATCAGGTTTAAAGAGTTTGATTGCATCAACAGCCATTTGTGCTAATTTGTAATTTGATGTTCCAACTGCCAGTCCACAAACCTATTTTTGTTTTGTTATTGTAATTTAAAATTAATGGATATGAAAATTAGGATCGTTAAAGGCCAAAAAAAAAGTTTCATATTTACGTCAATATCGAATTTCACGAGCCACTGCCTTTGCTCATAATTGTCAAGGTCATCAAGATTAATTTGATTAAATTTTATTTGAGAACTTAAAAATCTTAAATTGGAACTCACCTATAAATGGTTCCATACCGGTAAAAGAGCTCTCCAGCTACCCACACATCAGTGAGAGGCTTTGCATTTACGACATGAACGGTCAACATACCTGTTTTGCCTCGAACTGCTCTTATGAAACATGATTGATTTGCGATGAATTCTGGATTAGCCTTGCATGTGATCCCACGACCATAGATTTTGGATTGTGCTTCCTAAATTGGATCATAAACAAAAGTTTCACATGAAAAATGTCTTGTTAATCGGTATTTTAAATGAAATTTGAGTACCACAGTGAATTTTCTGCTGTAAATAATAATGAAAAACAAGAACAGATAAGTAAAATGTCCGATATGCATGTTTTCAGTGCAAATTTTGTAAATAAACTGAAGGTTTGTTTATTTTTGTGCTACAATGGAAAAATTTTTATAGAAAAAGGAAATGGAGTCAATTTAAATGTCAATGAGTGACAAATAAATGAATAATTTTATAAAATTGTAGTGTAAATTATGATAAAGTTACCTTTAAACGTCATAACATTCAATAAAAGAATCGTTTTTGAGTTAGTTGGCCATTTTGAGTAAGTCGACGACCTTGTTAGTCTCGAAGAGGGATTTTTCTGACCCACTGGACCCTCATTGACACGTTCCAGGTGTCATTAACAACTTTTACCCTGACTTTTGATTTTTTTTTTCCTGTTTCCAACTTTTTTCTTTGTGTAAATCACAAAAGCAGGTCTCAGCGCCCCCTGGAGAGTTCAATTAAAAACCCCGATTCAAATGTCTGTATTTTTTCATTCTCCATCGATTTGTATGCTCATCAACGACTTTGGTCTTTCAAAGTTTTTCAGGAAAGTCTATAACTGACTTTAATTTCACATAAACTGAAAAATTTTCTAGAGGGCGCTGAGAGCAGTTTTTGTGATTTACACCGAGAAAAAAGTTGAACAACAGCAAAAATATCAAAAGTCAGGGTAAAAGCCGTTAATGACACCTGTGACATGTCGATGAGGGTCCAGAGGGTTAGAAAAACCCCTCCCCAAGGCTGCTTAGCTCGTTGATAACTTCAGTCTAGTGTAAGTCGGCCAGTTTGATCAGGTGGCGTTTTTTAATGATTTTTGTGATGACATTTTTTTTTAATGATGGACGATATATTTCAATGATTGACCATCCAAAATTGTTAATCACTGTTCTATTAAAAATGTCTTGTCGATCCATAAAAATACAAAAAAAAAATTAAAATGAAAATACAGAAGAATGATCTCCATTTTTTTCTATTTTTTTTTTGCATGTTATCTATAAAGCCATTTGATTACATTTTTTTTCTAGGAACCGAAGCATTGTATTCAAATAAAACAAAATGGAAAAATAAAAATTCCAACAAAAGACAAAACCATTAATACTCACACAATGTTAAATTAAACAAGAAGCAATAGAATTCATCAGCCATGCAAATACTTTTTTTTCCTTTTTATTTATTTATTTGATGTTGTTGTTATTGCTTGAAATGCGAAAAAGAAACGATGAACATGAGTAATTTGAGCATTCAATCTAAACTAGCAATTCATTTTTATTTTTTGTTAACATTTATTTGGAGAGGCACCGAGATGTGATACCTTATCGTAATAATAAATAGAACAAAATACAGACATGAAAAATGTGGAAAATAATCAAGATCCTGATACAGATATTTTAATGTTCAAATAAAAATTACCTAAATCTGCATATATATCGATAATATGATGTGTTTCCTTCCCCAGGCGGATTTATTAGAGGAAATAAACCCATATCGTATTGAAACATATGTAAAAATAACAACAACATGACTTTATCGGGTCTCATCATCTTCCTTTTTATTTTCACATTTTCTGTTACTATTGTATTGTTATTATTATTATTAGACAAGGCAATTATTGGGGAAACAAGCGTATAATTGGTAAATTTTTATTATTTTATTTCATTTCTTTTCTATTCACATTTATTTACACAAACACACACACACAAAGAGAAAAAAAATGATTAGAATCAATGAATTCGAGGGTATTGATACAAAAAAGGAGCGTTTTAATGCACCTCATTAAAATTAAACGAAAGCAATTAGGAATAAAAGAATGCTTGTTGCGAAAATCCTCTTTTTCATTCACCCAAAACCAAATGTGTGTGTGCTTTTTTACATGGAAAATATAAAAGATAAATTCCTATTTGAGTGTATTCAAGCAAAGAGGATTTGAATCAATCATTCTATTTCGCTGCTGTATATTTAGCTTGAATTGGAAATGAAAAGAAAAAAAATTATAATAAAATGAAATTAAATGAATAGGGAAGTTAATTGATAATAATATGAAGGAATAATCCATCCAATGAAGTGTGTTTAAATTATGTGAGAAATCGTGAGAATTCAATGGAGAGGATTCATTTTGCAGAAAAAATTCTCTCATTAAATGTCTCTCTCACAATGAGAGCTCTTTTTCTATCAATGAAAGTGAAAAATTTCATTGATTTACTGTTCAGAATTTTCTTAAGCTCATTTGAAGTGACTCAGAACCTAAATCTGAATTTTTTCTCTCTCACTTTCTCTTGAGCTCATTTGATGTCAATTAAATCCTAAATCTGGATTTTCTCTCTCACTCTCTCTTAAGCTCATTTGAAGTCAGTTAGAACCAAAATCTGTGTTTTTTCTCTCATTCTCTCTTGAGCTCATTTGAAGTCAGTTAGAACCTAAATCTAGGTTTTCTCTCACTCTCTCTTCAGCTCATTTGAAGTCAGTCAGAACCTAAATCTGATTTTTCTCTCTCACTCTCTCTTGAGCTCATTTGAAGTCAGTCAGAACCTAAATCTGAATTTTCTCTCTCACTCTTTCTAAAGCTCATTTCAAGTTAGTCAAAACCTAAATCTGGTTTTTCTCTCTTACTCTCTCTTGAGCTCATTTGAAATCAGTACGAACCTAAACCTGGGTTTTGTCTCTCTCTCTTAAGCTCATTTCAAGTCAGTCAGAACCTAAATCTGAATTTTTTCTCTCTTACTCTCTCTTGAGCTCATTTGAAGTAAGTCAGAACCTAAATCTGATTTTTCTCTCTCACTTTCTTTTAAGCTCATTTCAAGACAGTCAGAACTTAAATCTGATTTTTCTCTCTCACTCTCTCTTAAGCTCATTTCAAGTCAGTCAGAACCTAAATCTGGGTTTTCTTTCTCACTCGCTCTTAAGCTCATTTGAAGTCAGTTAGAACCTAAATCTGTGTTTTTTCTCTCATTCTCTCTTGAGCTCATTTGAAGTCAGTTAGAACCTAAATCTGGGTTTTCTCTCTCACTCTCTCTTAAGCTCATTTGAAGTCAGTCAGAACCAAAATCTGTGTTTTTTCTCTCATTCTCTCTTGAGCTCATTTGAAGTCAGTTAGAATCTAAATCTGGGTTATTTCTCTCACTCTCTCTTGAGCTCATTTGAAGTCAGTTAGAGCATAATCAATTAAAATATTTTTTTTTTGTTTTTCTCTCTCTCTCTCTCATTTTCTTTAAAGATTTTAAGGTCTCTTAGGATTGCCCTGCTCTTTTTTTACGTTCTTGTTCATTACTTTTTTTTCTCTTTTAATAACTTTTTAAAGTGAAATTTCATTCTCATTACATCGAATTTGATCATTTTCTATTTTTGGTTTGGACACGTGTCAAAAAAGAAACATTACTTTATCACTCAGCATGCTTATGCAAATGATGGTCACCAATGATAAATGTTTTTTTGTGCTATTACACTAAACCGTAATTGTCCAAAAAGAGAAGAAAAAAAACAAAAATATTGAAACAATGAAAAATATCATTTAAGATACTCGAAATGTGAGTGCTCGTTGATTAATAATAAAATAAAATAATAATACGAGGAAAATGAAAGAAGAGAATCAAGGAAAAATTTATCATGAAATGTATTAAAAAGTGAAAAATGGGATGTAATAAGTAAATTTGACCATGAAGCTCATTGAAACTCATTTAATCACTTTAAAGGATAAGTCAACTTGCCCTTTCTCTCTGCCTGTTCCATTTAATGGGGTGTTTTGTACCGTTAATGTTACGAGACATTTAAATTAAATTGGACTCACGGACACAGAAGACCTCACTGATCACATTAATTCAATTTAAAGAAAGACAGATGAAAATAAATATCATTGCTTTAAAAGAAAAATGAAAAAAGAAACGGAAAGTACTTTATTTTATAAGACAAGACACAAATTTGAATTTCATCATTTATTTATTTTTTTTTCTTTACTTTTGCTTTCACAAAACAGTGTAAGCATCGTCTCTGTTACAAGGAAAAATTTTTGTTCATATTTCATCCATCCATTTATTTTATTTTATATTTTTTTCATTATTACAATATTTATGTCCTTTTTCAAACTCTCGTACAATTGTTTTCTGTTATTTTTTCTCATTTTTTTCCTGTTATTTTTCTTTCTTCTATTTCTAGGTACAATGCATTGCGACATTATTTGATGGCATCTATGAAGCAGATACAATTCAATACATCGAAGCAATTGATCCAAATTTCAATGATGATGACAATGATGTACATTATTCATTTATTCATGATAAAAATGGTGGTGGTAAGACTTTTTCTTTTTGTCTTCTTATTTTTATGTATTTTCTCACATTACTTTTCACATTATCACACACACACTCAATCTCATAGTTCTTGAGGCAACATAAAATTACATTGACATAAAATGTGGTGGTTATGGGCCACGCTTCTCAACTTCGTTGTTGATCAATGTTTTTTATTATGCATCATTTTTCAAGGCAATCTAATCTCCTCTTTGGATGAATTATCATAATGAAATGAACTGAAATGAAGTTGATGCTCATTATCCATATTCATCAGTTTTTTTTTGTCATAAAAATTCATCATCACACTTTTAAGGGTTGACTGTAATCATTTTATTTCTTCTTCACAATAATTGGATTTCCATTTCATATTCATTCATTTTGTAATTAAAAAGACATAAATCGATTACTTTTTTCCTTTATTACAATTATTGTGTCACTCCTTGAACAATCCCAATTTCCAACCCTTTTTTTATTTTATTATGATTTCAGATAAAAACCATTAATTAGATGAAGCATAGAAAATTTTCGTACAATTCCACTTCAAGTATTATGATCATCATCATCATCATTTTCAATGCATTAATCATATTATGACAGAAATAGATTTTTCACCATGTCACATCATTACCATAGAATATAAATATATATTTTACTTTTTTATTCCCATAAGAAGAAGTGTATCATAAAAGTGTGTATTATTCCTTTTTTTGTGTTATCATTTATTTTTGAAATTGAAAATGTATGATGTGTCTCAGACGATCTGTTATCGCGTTGTTGGACTGTCAGAGATTTGCCAAATAAATAAAATTGATTGTTCATTCACAGCAATAATTTGTTCCAATTCATCTTATTTTTTTTATTTGATTGGTTTCCCCTCTGTGCATAATGGAAATTTTTCACTGGTACTTGTTCACTTTGATAGATGAAATTGAGTAATATGATTAAGATCTGGAAACGAGTTGATTTTTATTTTTTATTGGATTGTCGAATGGACATTTGAAGTGGAATTGTATTGAAAAAATAAGAGGAAATGTCATAAAAGGATCATTTTAACCTCTTTATATGCCATAATTTTGTTTTATTTTTGATACCCTTAATTTTTTCAGTTTGTGTTCGTTTGAACGAAAACTTTTTTCAATTTAATTTTAAAAAAATCCCAGTGCACATTTCAATTAATTGAGTTGCCATATTGAGGGATTTATTTTAATAGTCTACGTGCCAAGGATTTTCATGGTTCATTCCTAGAACACATTTCACTAATATATGTCAGTGATTTTCCATACGATCCCAGTGCACATTTCAAATAAAAAAGGCGTTAAAATATGAAATTTTTTCTTTACTATCCTGAATACCTCAATTTTTTAGATTCAACGTTATTTGGATCAAACACACAAAGGAAAATGGTAGGTTAAAATGTGGCCTGGGCTCAGACAAAAATGAATTTTCCTAAAATAACACTCAATTCAATTTCGCCCAATTGATCGCGTAAAAAAAAGGGTTCTTCTATTCTTGAAAGTAAACTTGTTTCATTTTCCACTGGATCAACTTTGAACGTGTTTCATTTTGTACTCTTTCCATTTCCCTTTGTTCCACTTTGAACGTGTGCCATTTTCCACTCGTTTTTCTTTGAACTTGTACCATTTTCCACTCGTCCCACTTTGACTTGTTTTATTTTCCATTCATTTCATTTTCCATTTGTCACCATTGAACGTGTTCCATTTTCCATTTGTTTCACTTCAATTGAACGTGTTTAATTTTCAAATGTTCAAAATGTCAGACGTACAAAGTGAAATGAGTTGAAAATGGAACACTTTTTTAAGTGATCAAACGGAAAATGAAAGATACTCAAATGAAACGAATGAAAATGAAACACGTTCAATGTGGAATGAATGGGAAATGAAACGATCCAACACTAAAAAAAAATTACGTGACTAAAAATTAAGTGACATTTATACATAAAATGTGCATTGGGTTTCATTGAAAAGAGCTCTCAATCAACTGTTTTTAAAAATCTGCTAAGAAAAAAATGAGTTTTTTTTACACTTTTAATGTAAAAATCAATTGAGTGTCATTTAGATTCCATTTCATGAAAAAAACAAACATTTTCATCCCATAAATTTTCACTTTTCATAACAAAACTTCATTAATCAATCATTTGACAATCACTTATTCAAAGATTTTGCCTCACATTTTTTGTAAGAGAAAAACACATAAATCAAGAAATTTCCATACAAACCTTTAAAAGAAAATCCACTTTACTACTTTTCATTAAATAAATTACTATTATAAATATTGCAGACTCATCACTTGTGCAATCATCAGGAAAGCTATTTTTACTGTTAGTTTGCAATCTGGTAATAGGATTATTATTATCAAGCACCAGTAATTGCAACTCTTCAAGTATAATTCATCGAAGAAGAAGAAGAAATAGTAGGAGCTGTAGTGAAAGTAGTTGTAGATCAAATTCAAATAGAAGTGAGAGTAATAAAATGGGTATGAAAATGGGAAAAAGCAATATTAGTGGTATTAATAATCAGAGTGCATCACTAATTGGATTGGATGATCCGTTGACGTTGTTGTATTTACAGCAGCATAATCATCTTCATCATCATAATAATCAACATGAAATACGAGAGGAAATTGAAATAAGAAAACATGATAATGCCACGACAACAGTATTTAAACAATTCAAAGCGTTTTCCTGATTAGTATGAAGATGATGATGATAAATTATTTAAATTTCCATGTATTTGAGATTCTTCTTGATAAAACACACACACACACACATGATGACGAATAAAGTTCATTTGACATGTTTAAGAGGATTTAAAATTAAAATGATATTTATTTATTATAAGATAAAATACAAATAACAAGAAAAATTTAAATGAAATAAATAAATGAGGAGCTTGTGTAGAAAGGAAACGAGATACTTAAGAAAAAAATTACATAAATGAACAACCAAGTATAAAAATAAAAAAAAGAGGTTCATATATTATAAGAGAATAAATAAATACAATTGGGTTTAATAAGAAAATCTACGAAGAAAAGAGAGTGCTGTGAATTACGACAACAACAAATAATAATCATAATAATAATGAGGTTCGTACTTATACGTTTAATGTTTTCCCTGTTAGTTAAATTGAAGATGAAAAATACAAAAAATTACAAGCTATAAGCCTACAAGGAAGAAAGGAGCAAAAAAGGGGTAAAAATATTAAATTATGGTGGTTGTGTGGTTGTGCAATGATAAATATGAGAAGAACAATAAAAAAGTTTCTGATTTGGGAAGAGATAAAATTTAAATTAAAAAAAAAGAATAAGATGAATGAACAAAAAAAGGAAGATTTATTTTTTTTTGTTTAATTAATGATTTTTTTTTCTAACATTGAAGATTTGAGACTGAGATTGGGTTAGGAAAGGAAAAAACTTCTTAATAAAAATTTTTATGAGCACAAAAATTGTCTTGAAAATGAAATCGAAACCTCTTTCATTGAAATTCAAGTGGAGAAATGCGTTTTTATCTCTTTCGAGACCAAAAGTCCATTAACTTCGATTATGAGAGTCATATGCAGTGCTGTCCCCTTTAATTAGATATGAACAAGCTCCAATGGTCCTATTGTGTTCGTATTATTTTAGCCGAAGCTTTAATAGTAAACGCCTTTTATCTATGGTCTAACCACGTGGGACCTACAATTTATACTGTCATCCAATCCAGTCACCCTCAGGTTTCACTGAGCACCCCCAAAAATCCGTAAAAGACTTTCATGTATTCTAAGTAAAACTTACAAAACAAAAAACAAATTAATTTTCATATCCGGAACTGGATTCGAAAGAAACTTAACCAACACGGTCAACGAGTTCCCCCTGCCCCCTTAAAAGTTGCGTAAACTTCGTAACAACTGCCAAAAAGTTAAAAATCTTGAAAGTTTTTTTTGTAAAAACAATGAAAACTCTCCGAACATTTACTCTGAAAACCTTCAGATTCATGTCAAACGCGTGGTTCTGTCAACACAGCCCCTGCAAGCAATTTTTGAGTTTTAGTTCTGATTATTTGAATTTATGAAGATACAGCGTAGAAATTAAAGTAAAAAAGCATTAGGATGGCTTTAAACGGATAAATGTGGAATTTATTGGGATCTTCCATCATTTAGCTTTAAAAAAGCTCATATGTCAAAATTTAAATTTGACAGTTAAAAAACCGTTAATTTAAAATTTCAATTTGTTTTTTTCAAAATTTTGAAAAGCTAATTTTTGAAAATTTGTCACATAGTGAGAGCTTGATTCAAAATCATGAGCAGCTTTCAATGCATTGACTTAGACTATCAGTCGATCCCATTGTGCATGCCCATTATCAGCTTCAGGTGGCATGTCATAAAAAATCCCTTTAAATATAGAAAAGTTTCAATGTTAAGTTATTACAAAAAAAAAAAATCAATATTTTCAATTTTTCCATCATTTTCCCTGCAACACACAACTTTTATAATGATTATTATACGTATCATTGTATCTTCCACTAACTTCACTATAAATTTTAAAAACAAATCTCCTGAGGCATTAAATCTTTTGAAACATAGTTCAAACTAAAATACAATTCATGTAAATAAAATATGGTAAATCCAATTAGTCAATGCTGCAACTTTAATAATAAATGAATAATATAAAAGAACTTTATTAATAATAAGCCAAACTAATATTAAAAAAATGTATTATAATAAAATTTTAAGAAGAAGAAGAAGGAAAACTTACGAATGTGTTACAGAGTAGAACAATTTTATAGACAAGGAAAAAAATAATTATTTCTTCCAAAATATTAAAAACAAGGATATACGGGCTATAAAACAATTTTCTTACATTGTATAAAATATATAAATTTAAATAAATAAAAATGTCTATCGTTATTTATTATTCGTATTATTATTGCATTGTAAGCTGCAAATGTCCCGCAACTTTTAAGGCAAGTCAAATGAGCGCCTATTACACTCAAAATCTCTTGAACGACATGAAATCGCTGTGCAAATGACTTTGATTGCATATCAACAGAATTATGAGAGAATTTGAACATCCGTGAAGTTCACGTTTCAAATTCCGGGTGGTTTGCGGGACATTTTCAATGTACAGTATAATTTTAATAAAATAAATGTAAATTTTTATCCAGCATCTCAACAAAAAATTTTACCAAAATAAAGAAAAAAATTCATAATTATTATTTATAATTTCATATTGAATTGTTATTTTTTTACATTTACATTTTTTAAACCAATTGAATTGATTGATAAAAGAAAAGTAAATTTAATATTATTATTTTGATTGCTCTTCAAAAAAAAAAGTTTCAGTTTAAATTCATATGAAAGTTAAAATAAAAAAAAAGTTCCCAATTGATGCTGTTTGTATATAATTTAAAATTGTAATAAATGTAAAATAAAATTAAAATAAAAATACAAAAAAATGTATAAGCAGAAACCTTTACAACGCAAAAAAATAAAATAAACTTGGTAAAATAAAATAAATTCATTCTCAATGTTTCAATATTTTGATAATAATATAAAAGATCTGTATGTTCATATTATGAATTTTCAGGAAAAAATTTGTGTATGATAAATTGTAAAAAATAAAAAAAAAATGATAAAGTTAAATAATAAAAATATTACAAAAAAAAATACAATCTATAAATACAATAAAAATAAATATACATATAAAGATAAAGAACTCTAATAATAAAATAAAAAAAAAATTGAAATAAAAATCTGGAAGTTAATGAAAATAAAAAAAAATTGTATGAAATAAAATAAATAAAAATAATATAAAAAGTTTTCATTCTTCAACCTTACAATAAAATGTCAATGTTGTAATCGATTATAAATGAAAGAAAAAAAATTGAAAAAGAAAAGTAAAATCAAATATCTTGACTTTTTATTCCCTTGTTCCTTTTTTGCCTTTTTTGGATTTAAATTTATTATTTATTCATTTATTTATAAAATATTGAGATTATTTTTATTTTCCTAATCCTGCATTTTTTTGTTTGGAATTGAAATTCAATGAAAATGAAAAGGCAAGTATTTGTTTGTGACTGATATGAAATTTATTTTAAATGGTCTTGTTCATATTCAATGTAAAGAAATTTTTATGAAAATGTTTTAGCTATTAGACAGGGGCCAAAAATGTAAATATGCGTAGATTAAGTACCCCTTATTTGAAAACGTTGAAATACGGCCATAGAAAACGACCTATGATAATAGTTCATTACATTGAGCAACTCTTGGAAGATCAAATAACTTCGGAGGAGTTCCAATGTTTCCAAGCAAAGAACCTTGGAAGGGGAATTCAATGGGTCGACTCAAGACCCACCATTGTATTAAAAATTATGACAATTATCGGGATAGAAAAGGAAAAGAATCATGACGGGCTACCTTGAAAGTGAGGTGACTCTTCAGGTGCTGTACAGCACCTTCAACACCACCACTTCACAAGAGCCCAACCCTGCCATCATTCACCAGACGTATCCATACGTATTGAAAAAATACGTCGATCCAGACACATTGCTGGATCATATCGTATTGATTGTGTCTATACCAGGTGAATGTCAGAACCCTAGCATGGATCTAGAAGAAGATGGCTGTATCAATGGCCTGAAGCACTCAACGACGTTAAAAATTTATTTAAGCGTAAATAAGAGGCTAATCAGTTGACAGTCCACCATCCTTTCATTTTATCTGTACAAAATGGTGTATCCAAATTAAAGGATCGGTTGAATACTATTCCGGAGTCCAGATTAATTATGAAACTACCCTTCAAAGTTCAAACTGGATTAGGGTCGTGGACAGAGAATGGCGTGTCACATCCGGATGGCACCCAATTGATTTATGCTGATTTTAAAGGGTTGGCCTAGGAACATAATAAGTCGATTTGAGATTCAAAAATAAATTTTGACATGTAATTGTACAAAACGCCATCTAGTGACTGATTACTGTTTATTTTCGCCTTCATAAGTTTTTTTGCAATCAGTATACTTCACCTTCTGAGTTCATGTTTCTCATGAAAGACAAAATTTTTCCTTAAGATCGTAGAAGAAAAACAGTAATGCTTTAACAACCAAATGACAGTTTTTGACACTTTCCATAGATACAAATACAGAAACGTGAAAATTTGTATCGAAATAATCGCAAGCAAATAGAAAACTATTTTACAATCGCTGTGAAGAACTCAAAAAAAATTTAAAGGTTCCGTATGTAATACAAAATAAACTGTCAAGCTCATTCCATTCAAATGTCACTCACCTGTCAATATTTGGCATTTGATTAATGGGCTAAGTCCATAGAACAGAATTCATTTTGACGATTGAAAATTTCACAAACAAAATTTTGAAGTTTGCGTATGAGTTTGTATAGATAATAAACGTCAAATGAAATGTCAAGTGAAATTCTGTTCTATGAACTTTCCAAAAAAAACCATTCAAAATGACAGTTACGAAAACATGACAAAAAAATAAATCATTTAAATTTAATCGTTAAAACTTTATTTATTTAATTTGATTGTTATACTTCATTTTATTCTAATTTACATCAGTTGTTTCTATTTAATTATTATAATAATTATTAATATTTTTTGTTTTAAATACACATTTTTTTTCTAATCTTAATTTAATTTAATATTTCGTATTGATTCAATTTAATATTGATTGTTATTAGGTATATTATTAAAGATTTTAGTATGACTACGATTTAAGATCTAATATGTAAATATATAATTTAAATTTCTCTGTTAAATTTTAATTTTTTATTTTAAATTAATCACTTCTAATCATGTTAAGTAATTTTTTTTATTTTTTTGAAATTTATTTTTTTCAGGGTTAATTCATTAAATTAAAATAAAATAAAAAAAAAACATTCGAGATTTATTTTTTAATTGTTAATGAGATTTTTTTTAAATTTAAATGTTAATGAGATAAGAACGAAAATTTTATTTTTCAGTGTGTCAAATTTGTTGATTTCATTTTAAAAATTGTGCATCATAGAATTATGACTAGGACGTATTCTTGCATTTTCTTTTTTTTTCATTTTAATTGTAAGACACATAAAATTTTGAATTAATTTTAATCTTAATTTCGCAAAGACAAGGCACACATTTGGCTTCTTTGCTCCGAATCTTTCTTCTTAATTCTTAATTGTTAAATTTTCGTAGTAAGTAAATAAAAAAAAATTACATGAAATTGATTTACATTTACTTAAAATTATATTACATGAAAATTTTTTTATTAAAAAACAAAAAAAAATAAAAATTTAAAATAATTTTTGAGTTAAGGCGCCAAATTGAGAAGAAAAAAAACAAATACACTGGCAGTATTTTTTTTAATAGTAAATTAATTGAATACTAGCATTTTTTTGTATCTTAAAATTATGTTAATTTCATAAGTAGCATAAAAAAGGCAAAATTAATTGCTTTGGACTAAAATAAAATTTTTCAGTTAAATTTCATTTCAATGTCACATTTTGATTTAAATTTCGATTCAAAGTAAAATTTACTTTGGTTTAATTATTTTTTTTTTTATTATTTCAGGGTTATTGCTTTTAAGTGCTCGTTTCCTTTGTACATAAATAATTTGAGTCAATTAAATTGTTTTTTGTGTTTATTTTCCGACATAGGTTGGATTCTTGAAAGTGCTCGTTGCTTGTTTGTAGATCGGATTTTCGCCCTGCAATTTCAAAAGTTTTTAGAAATTGAATTCAATGAAAGAGAAAAAAAATCTTACCGTATCCCATCGTGCCATCATACGTTCCTTTTCAAAGCGAGCAAATTCACGACGATCATGAATTGTGGTGAGTAATTTCCATAGAAGTAAGATGGCGAGTCCGATAAGTACAATGAAGGCGATGACACCGAGAATGATGCCTAACATGAAGACTTTTGGTGGACAATCTGGAGTTTCTTGGGCACGAACGACAACGCGCTCTTCTTCACGATCATTGTAGACGAATTGGAATCGACACTCATTCTCGTCATAGAAAGTGCATAAATGGTCATCCTTATCTTCATTTACTTCAACTTTCTCGACACTGATGGGTGTGAAAATCTTGCTACAGTTTCTGGCACACAATCCTGGTTCTTCTGACAATGGGCCTGTTTTGTACATTTGACATTGAACACAATCCTTGAATTCTTGACACCTTCCTGGACATGTAGGACATTTATCGCAAAATCTTCCCGAATATCGACCTTCCTCAGTTGTCTCGCACTTACATTCACCACAAACACATTCACCGTGTCCGGAACAGAGCACGGTATCGCCCGGTGCAAGGCAAGTGTCTGTCGTTGTTTTACAGGAACATGCTGGTCCTCCCCATCCCGGTGCACAAGCACATTGTCCACATTTACATGTGCCTTGTTCAGGTCCCGAACACAACAAGCCATTATGACGTTCACATGAGAAATTGTCACATTCACAATACTTCCCTGTAATCTTCTCCTCTAAATTTGGTCGTGTATGACATTCACAGACACCACACACGCAATTTCCACGACCACTGCAATCAACAAGGGAAGTGTTATCGGGACGACAACTAATTCCTGATGTAATGTCACTGTGCAAATCTTGCATTGAACACTCACATTTACGTCCGTAAAAATCGGGAGCACACTCGCAAATGCCACACTTGTAAACTCCGTGTCCGCTGCATTTTGGTGAATAGTCCTCGTAATAAGGTGAATTTGGCATTTCACATGGACAACTGCAGAGCAATTCCAAATCAATTACGAGTGCTTCATCAATACCAACTGGATAAATTTTGAGTGTTTGATGCCATTCAGCTGGATCCTTTGGACATGAAACTGCAATAATTTCAGCTTGAAATTCAATCAAATCTCCAACTTTCAGACCATCACATTTGTTTGTTTCGGTAAAAGTATTTCCGCCTAAACATCTAGAATAATATTTGACCTTGATGTAACTCGTGGCGTTATCTTTCATTTCAACGGCTGATGAAATTTTCTGTTAAATGGAATTATATTAATTTCGATGATTATTAAATTGAAATTTCAGTTACTTACGCTATACTCTTCCCTCACCAAATCCACAACATTTGACGAATCCTCCTCCAACTTGGAACACGACGATCCCTCAATGTGTTGCGACAATTTCTTGTACACACTTTCTTGTTGTGCCGTCACCGCAAATATCAAATTGATTGCATTTTGTTTGACTTTCAAGTTAATTTGTGAGATACTGGGATAATCCTGAATCGTTGAATGTGTGTACATGTTATTTTGCATATGACATTCGCCATCATTGGGTTTGATCACACCACCGAGTTTGCCGTCACCGGCATAATGGAAACCAGCATCTGTCGAGAAGACCAATAAACGACGTGCAAGTTTACGCCATCCAATTTGCTCGGGACACACGACAGCTTGCATAATTGCATCAAAACCACCTTCAGGGGCGTCTAAATTACCGGAAACTTTTGCATGGTGAACTTCTTGCTATTTTTTTTAATCATGGAATAAAAGAAAATATTAGTATTGAAATTTCAACGACATTTTCTTGAATAAATTAAATGAAATTAATTCAATTCTAACACCAGCATACAAAAAATAACTAACCTAAGTTAATGTTAATGCATGTTACAAAATGTAATTCAATATTTGTTCCAATTAATACATGTAATGTCTATTCTACTGTTAATTTAAATGTGTTTTTTTTGTATCTTGGTTAGTTAATTTTTAATATATGAATAAGCAGAAAATATCATTTTAATTGTTAGAACAATGCAACATGCATTTAAAATTTTTATATTTACAAAACATGTGTTTCACTTTAAACTTCAATTCAATTGTTAAAAGATTTGAAGCACATTTATGTACAATGAAAAGGGAGAAAAAAATTTCACATCTGTGTTATGGAGCAGTTCAAAAATATCAAGCTAAGTGACCATGCAAATGAAATGTCCTAAATTTTTTTACATGTTAAATGGTACAAAAAAATCTACAAGGACTTTGATGCAAAGGATGAAAGGAAATCAGTGTTTAAAGAAGATTTTATGTAACTTTAAAAAAAATATGAGAAAAAAAGAAATTTTATGACAGATATTAATGGACTGAAATCTTTTCTTCAGATTCAACGTCATTATGAATGTTCAGGGTAAGCCTAGTGTAAAAATAAAGTAATCAAATTCAACTTAGATTATTATGATTAATGGTAAAAAAAGATGATTAGTCACCTCTGGTTAACTAACCAGAAATAATGATAATACATCTAAAACAATAAAGAATGGAAGTTTTTTAATATAAAACGGAAAATGTGATGAAGAAATCTAAACTTGGATACCTAATACGGGTGAAGTTGACATTGGAACTGTGTTTCATTTTTCCGGTTGAATTTAAAAACGATCAAAAAGACGTTGATATTGCGTTTCAATGCGTTTTTTTCTAATCTTGTTCTAATGGGAGTATGAGAGGACCAGGCGAATTTAACGTTTAACGTTCTATGAAAAAATTCCAGTAATACAGCTTTCTAGCCTAGATGAGGGAAGCGTACCGATTATTTGATTAACGGTTATCTGTTTACTTGAGAATTTTTCTAGATTTCACAGAAACGACGAGAAAAGAACACGACAGTGCTGTGATATGGGCTAACCTTGGAG
This sequence comes from Culicoides sonorensis, assembly GCA_900002565.1. Lineage (NCBI taxonomy): Eukaryota > Metazoa > Arthropoda > Insecta > Diptera > Ceratopogonidae > Culicoides > Culicoides sonorensis. The sequence goes on along the minus strand of LN483707.1, from coordinate 91,940 downwards.
ATTGTGCCCTTAGCATTTCAATTCTCGCTTCGGTCATGAAACATCCGAATCTTAAATGTCTCAAACTCAATTTGAGTTAAAGGCTCGATCAGAATAGTGACTGTTTGAAATTCCAGGATATAAGCTTAGGTCCTTTGATAATGCTATCGAGTATGCACAATGGGCCCAGATGATGGCCAATTTGAAGGCTTAATAGACGCCCTGATCTAGTCTTAATCATCCTTTATGACTCTCTAGCTCAGATTTCATCATATCAGTTTGGTCTAGTCAAGTTTTGGTTTCCTGATTTTTTCATTCTACGTTTTTTTTTCAGGTTCTTACTTGTAGCACCCTGAGTTCTATTTCGACGCCATCTCGCTTCAAATCTACCTACACCACGATTACCATCTGCATCGGCTTTTTAATGCAGTTTGGGTCTTATTGAATACGGTATTGAATGCCTTTTTATTGCTAAGTATTTCAAAATGTGCATTGGGACTTTACGATTGTAAACAAATCGTAGAGTAAAAACGCTAATTGAAACGCAATTTTTTGAAGTTTTTAATGAAGAACGATTTCGTATCAAGAGAAATTTCATTTAGGTCGTTTATTTTTTGAAAGGAATTTCAACTTTTTCTTTTAGGAAATTGTCCTTGAAGTGTAAAAGATGGTAGAAATGAAAAACTTTACAGCAGTACAAAAAAAATTAGTGATAAAATTGTGTAGATCCAATCTAACGATAATAATTTGTGTTGATTGCTTCATTTAGGTTAAAATTTGCTGAATAATTTGTACAAAAAAGTAAGAAATGTTATTATTAGATTAAAAAAAAACTCATCGCATGAAAGTATTAAAATCATCGATTGCTGTTTTATTATTACTTGTTTTTATGTAGCGTTAGTGTGTTTTGCTGTCTTTAATGCCTTTTTAATATGTAAAAAAAGAAAGAATTTGTTCATTAAAGTTAGAAAAAGATTTTTTATTTTGTGTTTCTTGAAAGATTAATTTATTTAACACATTAGTGGCGTATTTTATTGTGTTTTGCTTGTTTTTTTTAATGTAAATTTAAGTAAAAACTCAAAAAATTAGAGTGAGTTCAATTTAAAGAGAAAAATTATTATTTTTTTTATTATAGATTTTAAAAAAGTACATAAATGGCATTTTGACCATTAACTTACAGCAAAATGATACGTATCCATGCTTAGAGCCATGTGATTCTTATAACCGTAAGGTGCTGCACAACGTTCACATGGTTCTTTAAGACTTGAAGCAATGAATTATGTCAAAGAATAGGATTTGATTTTATTTTTGTGATGAAAAATTAAAAAAAAAATTTATAATTAATTTTTTACAACATCAAAGGCAACATTGATTTAAATTTAAATGATTTTGATCAATTTTGATGCATTTCATCATCGATACATAGCTAGAATCTTAACTGAGGAAAGGAAATTGGAATAGATTTTAAATTTCATATCAAAAATGCATTAGCCAATCATGCGTCCACAAAAATTTTACTACACACATTCATTCATTTATACAATCAATGCAATTAATATCGAAAATTTACCCATGTAATGTAATTTAATGAAATGAACCCAAAAAGTGACATGAATGATTAAAATGTAACTGTAAAATTTCAAAAGTCCTTTACACTTATGAAATTTAACGGTTTTTATGTTTTTGTTTTTGAAAATTTATTTGTTTATTTTTCCCACGAGAGTTTTGAGTGATGAATGAATGAAGTGTTTTTTTTTGAATAAAAATAAAAAAATTGATGTGCATTCCATAAATAACAAAATAAATGATTGCATATTCCATTAAATTATACCAAAAAAAAAACATAAATAAGAGGAAGTAGAATATTTAAACATGAATAATTAACTCTAAAAACGAATAAATATGCACCCTATAATCCAATTTTACAATTACAAAAAAAAAAAAAATTAATGTTGATGACTAAACTAGAAGTTTACGTTAAAATTTTATTTGAATTGAATCTTTGACTTACTGCAAATTTTGTTGTGTCTGTATCGAGTTTCATGTGATTTCGATAGCCATATGGAGCGGCACAACCATCACAAGGACTATTAAGTCTTTTTATTTTTGAAGTTTAGTTTGTGTTGAGGAAAAATAGAAATTTTATGTGTTAAATTTAAATTTGATTGAAGGAATTTTTCTTTAAATATATCAAGGATTTTGATTTGAAAAAAAATTTATTTGACATTGGTTCATTTTGACAGTTAAAATGTCATTTCGGTGTTTTGCTCTAATTAAAATGAAAATCTCCTTAAATTCCAGTAAACAACTTACTGGGTACGCAAGTGAAAGTTTGACAATCTTTATTTACGTACAGAATTTTTGAAGTTTCCGTATGTGTATCTATACAAAATTAGATGTCAAGTTTTATCTGCTGACCCAGTTAATTTTGATCCAAATCAATTTTAACTGTCAAAATTCGACCAAATCATGTCGGTTTCTAATGTTTTACGAAAAAAAAAAATTTAACTCTGTTTAAATTTCCATTCAAAAGTATACAGAACATGTGAGAGTTGTGTATGTGTGTGTGTATTTTTTTTCGCTTGTTGTGCGTTTGTTTTGAGTTTCTCTCGAGAGAACGGTGCCTGTAATTATCATTCTAATCTACATTTCACAACATCATGATTTGAACATCTGAACCTGTATATTTACCTATTTGTTATCGTACAAATCCACAAACTTTTGTTTAATGACGTCCACGTAGAATTACGGGGAGCAGTGCATAAACAATAGAATTGACATTGGGAATTTTGGTCAAAACAACAATTTTTCAATGAAATTTTATTTTCAAATAAAGAAATTTTTATACAAGAAAATGATAGAAATTCATTCAATGCATCAATTTTAATTGAAAAGAAAGCTTATCGAAGGCTTTGATAAAAATTTCTATCTTCAATTAAAAAACAAAAGCAAGATGTTAAATAATAATGAAAATTTAATAGAAAAATTCATTTCTAATTCTAAACATCAAAAAACTTTATCCGATTAGGATGACGCAAAAAATGATTATAAAAAAAATAAATTGAAGAGTTTTGACAGATGAGATGACAACATTTAAACGACAGGACAAAAAATTGACAAAACTTACTCGTAATACCATAATTTATAAACTCCGTACCTAGTTTTATATTTAAAAAACGTCATTTTAATGTCAAAAATTATTAAATTAGATTTAAAAAAATGGATCAAAATCAAATTTAAGCATAAAAATCATTAAAAATGACATGACGTTTACCCTATCGACTGATTCTATTGATGACATTTTAAGTATTTAACTGGATCTTAAAGGGCTAAGAAAAAATTATTATGATATCATTTAGCGCTTATTTAGAAGAAAAAATCCTCGTCATGAGCCTCATTTATGTAAATAAAATTATTGACAGGTAAAAAAAAAACAAAATATTTTATTTCTTTAAACGAATAATCAAAGTGATTTAATTATTACAAAATTAATAGCCCATTAAGAGACATGGATGAGTGCCTTTGAAGATCAAATTTTAACGGTAAAGAGGGTACGGAGCTTTATCAATGTCTTTAATTGACTAAACAGATAAAAAATATATTCATGATGATAACAAAATATTTATGAATTCTTCCTTACACTCTCACACATACTTAAAAATATACGAAAAAGCTTTTGGGAAAAATAAATTCTAAGATAATTAAAAGAAAAGGCGTGAAATGTATCAAAATTGAATACTTACTTTTTGGGCACTGTAGAGACATATGGCATGAGAACTTTATCGACAAACGATCCAAAACCAAGACGGAAATTCCTTGTAATGTTTGTCATTGTTTCAGCTAACAAATCGCCTAACTTTGATAACTTCTCTTTATCATCTTCCATGGATTTTGACAAGTCCATCAAATAATAGAGATCAACAGGATAATCCTCGGCTCTGGCATATCGGAAACTGATTCTGTGTGCTTCATCTAATGTTGAATTTAAAAAAAAATGAGTAAGGTTGAGCTATAAATTAAAAATGTTTTTAAACTTACTTATTCTCAATTTCAAGTTCATCCTCTGTGGACTTATTTGAACAATGTGTCGATGACCACTGGCGCCATATGATCCACTAGCTCCATGTTCTTCATGGTAATGACCTTGATATGACGAACTGCCACTGTAACCTTCCTCGACATAGGCACCCTCTTCATATCCACCACCACTAATTCCAGCAGCACTCGATCTTGATAATGCTCGTTCAATTACAATCCTTTGTTCATTGTCTGGATTCCAGGTAAATTCTTCGGGACATCTGTCGTAATCTGATAAACTTGGTTGGAAACATCTTGGTTGATCATTTGAAAATTGATCGGACGGCGGCTGTAAACACCAAGCACAACCTTTTGTCTGGATACAATCACGACACGTATTTTGACTTATACACGGATTTTGTAATACATTTGGATCAAATATTTGAGATGCAACTAAATTAAGTAGGAGCGAAAGTATTGCTATCGATAATGTCCGTTTCATTTTTTTTAATTTTAAATTAAATTTAACAATAAATTATAAGCACTTAACAATTAGATTTCTAGATGTTGATTCGTGTGCGTTGAATTTTTCACTTCACTTTCGTTGATGAGGTATTTTATTTTACTTTAACAAATGTGTCTACCTATAATTTAATAATAAATACACAAAATTAACAACTAATATCATAAATTTTTTTATCACAGATCAAATTTGAGTCAAATTAACTTCTTTTCTCACTCACGATTCGTTAACAACTGATAAAATGCAAAAAAAAATCATATAATAAGCGAAATTTCTGCTTAACATTTAAATGAATCACAATATTGACGTTTAATTCCAATGAATTCAGACAATTTACTCACAACTCGCAATTCCAATCACATATCATTCATGTTTTTATTTGTTTATGTGTGTCGACAAGTTTAATTAAAATATAAAAATCAAATAAAACTTGTTTGACCATACATTTAAATTTTTCGAATCTGGTCAAAATTAATATTAATTTTTTTGTGTGTGAGTGGTGTTTTTTATGATTATTTAAAAAAAAATTGAATAAAATTATAAGATATCATTTTAAAAAAAAATCAAAATCAAAATAAGTGATCATCTTGATTTGATTTGAATTGAAAAAATTAATTCTGTATTGAATTATTTCCAGCCTTAAAATACTCGAAATACAAAAAAAAATAAGGTAACTTCAAGAATATTTCATTCATAGCTGCCCGAGTCTAGCAGCCAGACAATTGAGCAATAAATTTCATTTCAATTTTTATGACTTCTCAGTTAAAAAGACATGCAAATGAATGTGAACATGATGATAAAAGTGTAAAAATTGAAATGACGTCATGGATATTTCATTTTTTCGATTTTTTTTTCTTCTCATGTTTATCCTACGTGATGTTCAAGTGTATTGTTATTAGTCATGATTTTAAATTGAATTTTAAAATTGTGAAAAAAATGAAATATTTTTAATATCTTTGGAGTCTGACTTAACTAAATATGCTAAGATTTGCATTGACTAGGAAATTTGAACCGATATTTCTAAGAAATTGTACTGATTGCAATGAATTGACATTATAAAATTGAACTCCTAAGGTCATTTAGCTCTTTTTATCACAATTTTAATCTTAAATGGTGAAAAATGCATACTCTGATGTTAGAATTACGATAAAATTAAAATGAGAAACCTAGGCCATGAACGATTCGAGGAAGTGCATTTCAGTTAAATTAGCAAATATTAGTAATGAAGCATTTTTTTTAACTCAAAGCTTCCATCACAAGAATTTTAAGGGCAGCATGATTCGTTTTAGGATTTGCTAGTCAAATTTCAGTCAGACAGGCAATTCGATCTCAAGAGAGCATTTTATTTGACATTTATCAAAAATAATAACAATAACAAGTCATTTTTGTTTGACATTTTTCATTTTATTATACAATACATCGTTGATTTTATCATAATTCTTTCTAATTAAATTCTGTAGAAATGCATTTGATAATTTACTTAATTGAGCAGTAAAATGACATAACTTGACACTTGCATAATTATTATGATCTGTGTTTAATTTAACAAAAATGTTTTGACTGTTATCTAAAACAAAAATTCAATTGACTTACGGACTAAGTCCATAAAACAGAATTCATTTTGACATTTAAAAATTTCACATACAAAATTTTGAAGTTTCCGTATGTGTTTCTATAGAAAATAAACGTCAAATGAAATGGCAAGTGAAATTCTTCTCCATGGACTTAAATGGTACTAGTGACTTAAATTAAATGACATTTGACATTGACAGTTCATTTTGTATAGATTCACATACGACAGGTTTTTTAAACGTCAAAATACTTGTCAAATGTTTTCTATTAAATTTTTTTGTCCCTATCACTTAAATCAGGTCAAACCCATCAAAAATTCGATCCTCTCCTTTTTATATGTGTTGAAATTAGTGATTAACCTTCAAAATATTGATTAAATTTGACTACAAACAATCATGGCATACATTTAATACCAAAAAAAGACAAATCATCATCATGTAAAAGTCCCTAATCATCATTTTCATTTCCGAAAAATGCTTCAACACCTCACAATACATTTATTTGTAATAATGTGTCTGATGGACTGTTGTTACAGAAAAAAAAATAATGGATTAATTTAGCTAAATGTAGCTGAAATTGTGTTAAATCCATTACAGTTATTAATGCAAGACACAACAAACAGCTTTTATCTAGTCGGAAATGAATGTCTCACCAAATAATGTGAATGTTTTGCTTTCTGTCAACAAAATGTGTGTACAAACCCAGTTAACGATGTAAGTGTGCTATTAATATCACTAACACCTGAACGTTTAACGAAATGACAATGATTTTTATTTTCATGTATATTTTTTTTTTAGATACAGTCACAATTAAAAAAAAATGGAAATTCACAAAAATTAGAGAGAGCATTTAGAAGCAAATAAAAGGGAATAACCCCATTAAAATGCTTTCAATTCCACATCAAAGAATCAAATTAAATCTTAATTTGGTGGAATGCATTTTTGAAATGCCAAAAAAATAATTCGTCACATAAATTGTAACATAATTCCATCGTTCTTTAACCGCTTTTCTAAACAACAGAGGATATGATGAATGTTACGACTACGATAATTTAAAATAAAATAAAATAAACATTCATCAATGAACATACATGAGTTAAAGAATATACAGATAAAAGTAATAATGCACCTACAGATTGCCAGCTAAAAAACATTTGGTAGAGTTTATTTTCGGAAAAAAGGTTGACTTCATCAATGTCTCTAGACATACGTGTTTAGTACTTATGGTAACTATTAATGTAAGATTGTTTTTGTTTTTTTCTTTTCATATAGTGACTTATACGTAAGACGTTGATTCATTATTTGTTTCGTATTCGTATGTTATGATTACACACCTCAATATTATTTTTATGAAATAAAATAATTTGAATTAAGGTAAGTGGATGGTGAATTTAAATTGTTTACATTGAATTTGACAATTTTTATTACAGGTCATTACTTGATTGGAAAGCTTGGAAAAAGTCAACGCTCCATTTACAATAAATTGGCTTGAACTGCAACCTAGGCTTTAGATGTCATATAATTTGAACTCCATCAAAAAAGTAAGTTAAAGTAAGTAAAAGAGAGACATTTTAGAACAAATGTGTTAATTGGGTCACCAAAACTAGATGCAATCTGGGAAGAAAACGTCAAAACAACAGCAGCATCAAATTATCTAATAGTAATCAAAGAAGCTTATTCGTTTTGTCGACCTCAAACGATTGGATGAGTTATTAAATCTGACCAATCAACAAATTAAGTGGACCATTGGAATATTCACTGGACATGGTAAATTTAGATACCACCTTAAAAAGGTAAAGATAAAAAATGATGACACATGCAGATACTGTCTGGAGAGCTAAGAAACTTCGGAGCATTACTGTGTGACTGTTATGCACAAAAATGTCTCGATTTTTATTGAGGAGACCACAATACGACTCTTTGAAACAACGGTGGTGCCCTTGTAAAACCTAACCTAATAAATGTGGAAGAAATTTGAAAAACTTGGGAACAAAGTAAAAAAAAAAATCCAGACAAAGTTTTTCTTGAAATACAAATAAAAATTGCAAGACAGTAGAAATCAGGATAGTGAACAGTAAAAAGTAACTTTAAAATCTAATCTCATGATCTAATAGTCTAAGATCTAATGCTCATGAGAAAAGTTAACGGGAAAGTCTGACTGTGCCTCGCTAATTTCTTGTCCTTAAAAATTCATTATTGTATGATGAAATGCAATCATTACCTTCTGTGAGACTAAAATCTAGGAAGCCCCCTTGGATGAACTTTGATGAAAAATCTACATGGCGACAAGAATGGATACTAACACCTCTAATAAATGCCCATCTTATTTCAGATCCAAACCAACCAGTTGCTGGTTTTAATGCACCACGCAAAATTTGGTGCTCATTAAATCGATTCCGCACAAATTCTGGAAGATGTAATCACTTACTTTACAAATGGGAAATGGTTGCTTCACCGCTTTATGACTCTAGAGCTGATCAAACTGTTACATATCATCAATTGTCCCTTAACAAATCTTCACAAATTAACAAAAGAAGCAATAATATGGCTACAAGACATTCAAGTCTAACTGTCTATCTAGAATTCTTTATGTCATTAAATCAGAAACGACCATTATAATAAGTTCATAAGAAATCAGTTTCATTTCAACGAACACAAAATTTTGATCTTAACTTTATTACACTATTTTTTTTATCATCACTGAAAATGAGTTAAGACGTCTGCTTGAATAAAAATGTGTGTTTTCCATTAAATTAATCTCCGTATATCTCACAATTAACAACAACAGCATGAACTTAAGCCGTTTTATAAATAACTCAAACAAAAAATATAAATGACGAGATAAGAAGTGCATACAAAGCACTCACAATCTCTTCTAATTTAAATCACATCACTTCACTTCTTAAATATCATATTATAATCATAATTTATTGCAACATTAAATTATGCTTTTTTAAAAAATAATTATATAAAAAAATGAAATGCGACAATTTGTTTATTCATTGAAAAATGATTGTATGATACAATTTTAAACGACATAACACTGAAAGTAGCATATTGAATTGTGTGGGAGAGCTCTGTGCTGTGTATTTACGGCTGGTGGGCGAACTCAATTTCCAAGTATTGGTGTGAAAAGTTCTGCTGGGCACAGAATAAATTTTAAATAAAAATTTGATGAATTTGTTACAGGATTTTAATTCATGTAAAAATTTGAATATACCAAGGGTATGTGACGAAGACATTACACATCACAACAAAAATAAAAATATGAATAAAAAAAACTGTAAACAAACACACACATACTCACATAACATTTATGCCCATTATGGTATTCTCGCATTTCCGTAAAACATCTGACTCAAATTCGATAGATTTTTTACAAGTTCCATCAATTAACCAATAATTTCTTACCTTAATTAGATTTGGTAGGCGATAAACTACTTTTTTATCATACTGTTATCCATTTTTATCATAAATTTACTAGTGAAAATACACACCCAAGAAATTTATATTATATTTTTTTTCATTCACACATACAAAAAAAAACTTTGATTCTTCGGCACAATTATGGAAGTAATTCTTGTATTTTATTTTACAATTTTTGCCTTTATATCTTACATTTATTTACTTTTTTTAATATCAATTTTATGGCACACGAAGAAAGGCACAAACTTTATTTGTCACTTAGCACAAAATTTCCTTCCGAATGAAGTTAAATACGATTTTTTTTCTTCTTCTTGGGATGAAAAAAATTATATTTATTCATAAAAATAATAATTCAATTAAGATTGAGATTCATTCACGACGACGAACAATAGGTGACTAACTGTAAAATGAATACTACGAGATGACATTCATAGTATTTAGTGATGTGAAGAATGAATATTTTTTTGTTTTTGGTTTCAATGAAATTTTATTTGAATTGATTGCATGTTTTGGATGAAATTTTGAAGGATTTTCATTGTTAAAAGGTAAATTGAGAATGAAATTGAATTAAAAATTTGAATTTAACTGCGTTAATTGAATAAAATTAAGAAATACTATGAAATTTTTATTGTAAATATAAGTACCGGTTTTTATACATGAATTTACTCAATGTAACTGTATTGTTTTTGTATATGAATGGAAGTATGAAACATGAATGAATGACGTTTAAAAATATGAAATTGTAAAAAACCGTTAAAATTATGAAGTGAGAGATTTTTAAATAGGTCTTTTTAAACTTACTGGAATTTCACTGTTATCGTTGATTTCGTAAAATGGCCGTTCAAAATTTTTATGAGCAAATATTAAATGAGAGAATAAAAGAGAGAGAGAGAGCAAAGGATAGAATAAAATTTAAAATATAGAAAAAATTACTACTATGACAAGGAGGGCAAGAAATTCAGAGAGAAACCATTTATTGAAAATGAGAGAGAAAGCGAGAGAGAGAGAAAACGAGAGAGGAAGAAAAGGAATGTAAATTACTCAAAAAATTGAGAGAGAAAAGTATTTAAAAAAACTTGGACAGAAAAAATCGAAGAGAATAAAATTGCTAGAGTTTGAATTAAGCGAGAGAAGCCTTGTGTATGTGAGAGAGAGACAAAGAGAGAAAGAAAGCGAGAATAAAACTCAAAATGTAGAAAAAAAAAACACTACGAAAAGGAGTCCAATAAATTCAGAGAGGAACCTTTTATTGAAAATGAGAGAAAGAAGAGGTAGAGAGACGTGAAGGAAAAAAAAATACTCAAAAATTTATTTTTTTTAACTTAAAAATTAAGAGAGAGTTTTAAATTAGCGAGAGAGTCCTTGAGTGTGAGGGAGAGAGAAGGATAGAATAAAATTCAAATTATAGAAAAAACACTACTGTTAAAAGGAGGAAAAGTATATTACAGAGAAAATTTTTACTGAAAATGAGAGAGAAAGCGAGAGTGAGAGAGAGGTAAAGAAGGAAAGGAAATTACTCAAAAAATTGAGAGAGATGAGTATTAAGCAAAACTTAGACAAAAAAAATCCAAGAGAAAAAAATTAAGAGAGAGTAAGAACTAAGTGAGAGAGGCCTTGTGTGTGTGTGAGAGAGAGAGAGAGAAATAAATTTAATCAGAAGAGAATCAAAGAAATTCAACGAAAAATTTTCACAATAAAAACTCAACGTATTTCACAATAAAAAATTTCCATTCCAGTATATTTTCCATTGCCATACAACTTTCAAGTCATAATATAAACATCAACATTGAATTAAGTTTAAAAAATCGATAGTGCAGTTCCATAACACAAGAAAATTTTCTCTTCTCCTTCAATAAAAAAACAATTAATCATGAAGTTATCAGCATAAAACCTCTAAAAATACTCAAAAATAGTGTAAAAAAACTCTTTCAATCCTGTAACATACAAAAACTTTAAAATGTCATCTTAATCACGTAGTTTTAGTTAAATTATATAATTTACAAAAAAAATCACCACCAAAAATTTAACGCAATAAATTAACTTTCAATGAAAAATGTCTAATCAAGGCAAAGAAACGTCTTCATCGGTTAAGGTTTTGTGTCGATTCCGACCATTAAATTCAAGTGAACTGCGAAATGGCAATAAATCTATTGTGCAATTTCATGGAAATGATGAAAATTCTGTCTCAATACAGGTGAGTCAAGGATATTTTTTTTTCTTGCTGTCATATAATGTGAATGTGTGTTGATAAAGAAAAGTCTGTGAAAAGGAAATGTGAATTGTCAATGAAGTCGATTCTGCGCGGTTACTATGTTTTGAATCATGCTGTGTATGGATCTGTGTGTGTATGTACGTATACAGGAAGTAAATTTACGTTATTTTGTTTATCAACATTATAGTACAATTTTATGTGATGTTATGAAAATTACTCATCTTATTTCATTTTATTTTTTTCTTTCATAGGGAAAAGTTTACGTATTTGACAAGGTATTTCCACCAAATACAACACAAACACAAGTTTATGATGTCGCTGCAAAGTCAATAGTGACTGATGTGCTCAATGGTTACAATGGAACGATATTTGCATATGGTCAAACTTCATCGGGAAAAACGCATACAATGGAAGGAGTTATACGTGAGTTGAAATCATCAAATTCAAATTTTTTTATATGAATTTACATTTAAATGTCAATTTCAGGTGATGATGAGCTTCAAGGCATAATCCCACGAATCGTGCATGACATTTTCAATCACATTTATGAAGTGAATGGAAACGCCGAGTTTATTATCAAAGTGTCATACTATGAAATTTACATGGAAAAAGTGCGGGATTTACTTGATATTACAAAGACAAATTTATCAGTTAAAGAGGACAAAAATCGGGTGCCTTATGTAAAAGGAGCAACAGAACGCTTTGTGACAAGTCCTGAAGAGGTCTTTGATGCCATTGAAGAAGGGAAATCAATTCGACACATTGCAGTAACAAACATGAATGAACATTCATCAAGATCACATTCAGTGTTTCTCATAAATGTACAACAGGAATGCTTGGAAAGTCATCGCAAACTATCTGGAAAGCTTTATTTGGTTGATTTGGCGGGGTCTGAGAAAGTTTCTAAAACTGGTGCTGAAGGTCATGTGCTGGATGAAGCGAAAAACATCAATAAATCATTATCAGCATTGGGAAATGTCATTTCCGCCTTAGCTGACGGCCATAAGTCACATATCCCGTATCGAGATTCAAAGCTGACTCGCATCCTGCAAGAGTCATTGGGTGGAAATGCCAAGACTACAATTATTATTTGTTGTTCACCTGCTGAATTTAACGAAGCAGAGACAAAAACCACATTGGATTTCGGTAAACGAGCTAAAACGATTCATAATGTTGTGACAATAAATGAAGATTTGACGGCCGATGAATGGAAATGCAAGTACGAGCGTGAAAAGGAAAAAGTAGCAAGATTACGTGGTCGGCTCGAACAACTCGAAGATGAACTGATGCATTGGCGTAATGGTCAAATTGTGTCATCGCAAGATCAGATTCATTTGAATATTAATTTCCTGGATGACTCGACATACAGCAATAATTCAATGACTGAATCAGCACGAGCGATATCAGTTTGTGATGACACCTTGACTGACAGTGATTATCGAGGGAGTTTTAGTGCAAGTCAATTGGATGCTCTTCGAGCGCAAATCGAAGAACAAGACCAGTTAATTGAACAGGCAAAACAAGATCATCTTGCATTGGAATCTGAAATTAATAGGATTCAAAAAGAGAATGAGCATTACAAAAAGGAAATTCAAATGGTGATTGGTAATTTAGAGGATTTAGCTGAACGATACGAAGAGAAAATGACAGAAATTGAATACAAAAACCAGGAAATTACAACATTAACTAAAAATCTTGAAATGCACAAGGAAAATTGTGATGAAGACAGTTTCACATTTTCTCGCAATTTACAAGCAACTTCCACCCAAAGCTTATCACTTTCAAATGAAACGCTTCGTAATTTACTTGCTGACATAACGGAAGTTGCTCACTCGTTATCTCTTGAATCACCGCTGCATTTCAAACAACGTGCGAATCCACAAAAGTTGGAACACGAATTCGCAAAAACACAATATTTCATTAATCAAATGAAGCAACAAGCAAAAGTCCTACTGCAGCGTTGCAATACCCTGGAAACGCAATTTGAGAAATCTAACAACAAAATAATTGAACGTGATGAGGAACTAAATAATGCAAAAACACTTATCAACAAATACGAGAAACGACTTATGACAATGCAGATTTTGTTGGAAAAACGTGGATTGAAGGGAGGGGCACCATTTCCACGGCCTATTGGTGATGTCGAGAGACGGTCACTTAAAATGGTCAAACGGTACCATTCATTCGATGTGAATCCTGATAAAATTCCAGAAGAAGCTCTTTTGTACTCAAGCCTTTCCAGTGATTGCAGTGAACTTGAGTACTCACCTGAAAGGAAAATCACGAAAAAAACTGAAGGATTTTGGCAAAGTTTGTTTCATCAATTTCATTTACCTTTCACAATACCACCACTGGAATTTCATCTTCTTCTGTCTCTTGCTATGGTTCTTGTCACACATCAATGTCCACAATACCTAATTGTGTGTTAAATTGAACACCTTATCAATTAAATTAACCCTTAACTTAACCAAAAAAATTGCTTTAAACAAAAAAAATTAACTCAATATTTTCAGAAAATAATATATCAGACCAAAATAAACCAATTGATCAAAAACTTTAGTAAAAGAGGTTTATCACTGTGATAATCAAAGTTTCTTTAAATTAAATACCAACTAAAAAAACACTAAACGCTTGCTTCCTTTAGTTCATATTTAAGACTAATTTGAAATTATATTAAATTAAAATTAAAACAAAGCTTAATAATCACATTAAAGCACTTCTAACTGCCTATTCTAGCTTTTACATACAAAAAAAATATTTAATTTTAACGAATCACATGTTAAAAGCATTTAAAAGTAGTAGAAAAAATCTGATTTAATTTTAAATTTAAATTTAAATGAAATTGTTGTAAAAAAAATGTTGTTATTCATATGCAAATGAAAAATTAAAAGTATTATTATTGATATTAGTAGTTCGGCATATTAAGAGACAAATTAATAAAATAAAATTAATGTACATTATCAAAGATGCAAATAGACTGTATAGAAAAAGAATATGTAAAAAGAAATATATTTGAGTCAAAATAAAGTACGATGGTACTTGTGAAAATGTAATGAAAGTTGAATTTTATTTCATTTCAGGGATTTTTTAAGGGAAATTGAGATAAGGTGCTCAGATATCGGAGCTTCGATTGGAAGTTCAAAAAAAATTGGCAACTCAAGTTAAAATGACTGAAAAAGTCGAAAATCGAAATCTCTTATTTTGGTATTCTGAACAACTTTCCTGAAGACAACATTTATGAAAATCGATTTTAAATTTTGGAAACTGTCATGTAAAATTAAGTGAAAAATTCGTCAATTTATCATCGGCTTCATTTTAAGTGGGTAAGCAGATAAAACTTGACAGCTCATTTTGTATAGATGCACATACGTAAATGTCAAAAATCTTGTACGTAATCATGGATTGTCAAACCTTTACCTCAGCAGGTAACAGTTTAGCAATTCGTGAAAATGCACAAGGTTTTTGACATTTCTGTATGTGAATCTATGCTAAAGAGCTGTCAAATGTAATCTGCTTACCCCCTTACTAGGCACTCAGATGAATATTTGATAATCTCTTTTTACGTACAAAATTTTTGAAGTTTCCGTATCTATACAAAATGAACTGTCAAGTTTTACCTGCTTACCCCGAGGTTTGACAAGTGATTTGACAGATAGTTTCTAGATATGTCAACGTTTAGCAAACAAAAACTTGAAATCGTAGCTGTCAAATCATTGCCTTACCTAGATGTCTCATTGTTGACATTTCTGAATCCTCAAATGATTTAAGGTTAGCAGGTAATTTTAGTACAATCTCTGCCCCAGATAAAATTTTTGAATTCTTGTCTCGTTGAAGATACGATCAGAAAGAAAGAACCAATGCAATGTCACTTTGACATCCCGTTTGGCAGCTACACTGCGGCGGTCTATTCAAAACGACAGTTACAGTATGTAAAACTAATACAAAAACGAGATTGTACGAGTTATCTTCACAGTTACACAGTTAATCTTATCAAATGAAAAAGGATGCTCATAAATATTCTCACTAACTAACTCTTATCTTTCACTTATTTCCTTTTCCTTCATTTATCTCTGCTATAAATACGGATGAATTTAAGTACTTCTCAGTTATTGTTCTTTCATTACTTGACCCGTTGAAATGGAAAAAAAGAAAATCACACCGCATTTCAAGGATATCTTGACTTACTTAGTCATCCTATTTGTTATTCATATTCAATTTGTTCAATCTCAGTCAATTGACTGTTCAAAGCAAATTTCATGTAGGGACTGTATTCAAACTGAAGGATGTGCCTGGTGTCCCAAATTGACGAACGACGATGTAAAATGCTTTAAAGCAACCGAAATATCTAAATATTGTGATCCAAGTTCAATTGAAAACCCAAAAAATAAAGTGAACATTTCGCAAGACACACCCTTAACAAAAAACAATTCTATGTCAAATAAATCGATTGTACAATTGAAACCACAACAAATTGACTTGAAGTTGAGAATTAGTAAGTTAAATTTGGGTGAAGTTTTGAATTTTTAATTTTAATTAACTCTTACAGAGGAACCTAAAAATATTACATTTGAATATGCAAGAGCTGAAGATTATCCTGTTGACTTGTATTATTTGATGGATTTGTCATTTTCCATGAAAGATGACAAAGTTAAGTTATCAGGTTTAGGAAGTAAGGTTGCAAGGGAAATGAGTGAAATTACAAAGAATTTCCGTCTTGGCTTTGGATCATTTGTTGATAAAACGACGTATCCATATATCCCGGTTCTACCAAATGGGTATGAATACGAAGGTTTATAGCAAAGGTTAAAGATAAAATAAACACTTATTTTTACTAGATCGATTAAATCACACTGTGGAGAATGTGCTGAACCTTACAGCTTTAAGCATCATATGCCATTAAGTAATGATTCGTCACTATTTGAGGTAATTTAAATGAGTGAATCATTGAAATTAAGATTAAATTTTCAATATTATTTCCGTGTCTAGAAACGAGTGAGGGAGACTGAAATTTCTGGTAATCTAGATTCCCCTGAAGGTGGTCTTGATGCCCTAATGCAAGTTATGGTATGTGAAAATGAGATAGGTTGGCGTCCAAATGCAAGACGTCTTGTCGTTTTTTCAACTGATGCCAGTTTTCATTATGCTGGCGATGGCAAATTGGGTGGTGTTATTAAGCCAAATGATGGAAAGTGTCACATGAAAAATAATGAATACACTCATGGCCTAATTCAAGACTATCCAAGTGTTGGTCAAATCAATGAATTCGCTAAAAAGCATGCAATCAATATCATATTTGCTGTAACAACCAATCAAATAAGAGTGTACCAAACACTTTCAGAGCATATTGAGGGTTCAACGGCCTCTACATTAGCAGAAGATTCATCAAATGTTGTATCATTGATAAGGGATCAGTACAATGTAAGAAATTTTTCTTAAATTCAAACGATCATCTTAAATTCAATTTTTTTTTAAATTTCCTTTCAAAAGAAAATTTCGTCATCCATTGAAATTAAAGACAACGCTGACAAAGACATCCTCAATGTCAAATATTTTTCAAAGTGTTTAGGCGACAAAATCAATATGACAAATAAATGTGATGGATTGAAAGTTGGACAGACTGTTGAATTCCAAGTCGAATTTACAGCAATTTCCTGTCCCAAAAACCCCTCAGATTGGAATCAAACCGTCAAAATATATCCAGTTGGCATCGATGAATCACTCATTATTACTATTGAACTTCAATGTGATTGCATGTGTGAGAAATCAGTCGAAAAAAACTCTCCAATCTGTAGCAATCATGGAAGTCTCACATGTGGCATTTGTGAATGTGATGAAGGATTTTCCGGACGTGATTGCAAATGCTCCGTTCAAGATACAACAACAAGCACAGAAAATAATTTGCAATGTCGACCAGATAACATGACAAAAGTCGAGTGTAACAATCAAGGAAATTGTATATGTGGCCTCTGTGAGTGTTATAAACGACCAAATAAGGATGAAATTATAAGTGGAAAGTACTGTGAATGTGATAACTTTTCCTGTAAACGTCATGATGGATTTTTATGCTCAGGACAAAGTCATGGAACCTGTAAATGTGGTGTTTGTGATTGTAAACCAGGATGGATTGGAAGTGCTTGTGAATGTAGTACATCGACAGATACTTGTCGTGCTCCAGGAGAAACTGAAATATGTTCAGGTTATGGTGAATGTATTTGTGGTCAATGTAAATGCAGTAATCAAGTCGAAAATAATCGTTATGGCAGATTTTGTGAAAAGTGTCCGACATGTCCAGGCAGATGTCAAGATTTTAAAGAGTGTGTTCAATGTTTGGCATATAACACTGGACCACTTGCAACAAATTCAAGTGATTGTGATTCAAATTGCGAGAAATTATTCAAAATAACAAGTAAAACTGAAACTGTTGCAATTGAAAAGGAAAATTTGGATGAACAACTTTGTACATTTTATGATGAAAATCAATGTCGATTCCAATTTGTGTACAATGATAAGGATGCCAATAATGTTGTTGTTCGAGTACAAGAAATCCTTGAATGTCCTCCAAAGGTATTCACTCCTGCGATCATATTTAGTATTGTTGGCAGTATAGTCCTTGTTGGATTAGCAACCTTACTTTTATGGAAATTAATCATGACGATTCAATATAAAAATGAGTTTGCTAAGTTTGAAAAAGAGCGCTTAATGGCTTGCTGGGATACTGTAAGTATATGAAAATTATTTTCTTAATACATTGAGAGATCAAAATGCCCTGGAGTCTTACAATATTCAGACTCATTGCGGATATTTTGAGGAACGTTTCTAGCTTAAATTGTAATCTTTATACTAAATTTTATTTATTTTCAGGGCGAAAATCCTCTCTACAAAAAAGCAACAAGCACGTACCAAAATCCACTTTTCCGACAAGAATAGAAATGAATGCCACCTAAATTTTCACTTTTTCAATGGAAATGAAGCTCCCTTGAATATGAAAAATGACACTCTAATTCAGAAATTCCTTCTTAAAATATTTTAAATAAAATTTCATATCTTTCCTTATCGTACTTTATCTTATCTTAAAAGTTAGATATACTAAGGTAAGTCGTCTTATGAATTCATTTCTTCATGAAATTTAGTCATATTAAGTCATCACTCAGTTAAGTATCGATTTTCAATTAAAATTAATTTGAAGCCGGTCAATTGAACTTAAAATTAGCAAATTATTCGTTTTTCTTCAGTTTTCCAGTCATCACAATTCAAAAGTTTAAAGAATTTCAATTAAAATTTAGGGATAAATGACTCAAATCACATTGAAGTCATTTTTTTTAATATGCATTTCATTGCAATTGATAGTGAGTCAATCACCGTCTGACTCATGTTCAAGTCAAAATACTTGTCAAGACTGTATTCAAGTGAAAGGGTGTGCTTGGTGTTCAAAACCATCATTGGATCAAAATTCAAATGATAATTCACGTTGTTTTTCATCTCTCTTAATTGGAAGTAACTTGATTGATTGTGAAATTAAATATATTGTGAATCCACAAAATGAGAAGAATGTTCTGATTGAGAAGCCATTAACTAAAATTGATCGACCTATTTTGCGAGCTGGAGGAGTTGGAGAGCCAGAAATTGTACAAATAACGCCGCAACGTATTAGTTTGAAGCTAAGATTAAGTAATTTTGATTGCATTGAATTGAGACGAATATTTTTCATGTAAAATTATTTTCAGATGAACCACAGCGAATTAATTTATCGTATTCCAGAGCACAGGACTATCCTGTTGACTTATATTATTTAATGGACCTGTCAAAATCAATGGCAGATGATAAAGATAAATTATCAAGTTTAGGCAATCTGCTAGCTGATACAATGAAAAACATTACAAAAGATTTTCGTTTAGGATTTGGATCATTTGTCGATAAGCCTTTGATGCCGTACACATCGATTGCACCTGAAAGGTAAATTTTTCATCAATTATCAATTTAAATTATATTAAAATGAAATTTCATTCAAGACTCCAAAATCCTTGTATAGGAAATGATGATTGTGCTTCACCTTATGGCTTCATAAATCATATGACGCTCGATGTCAATACAGATCGATTTTCAAAGGAAGTGAAACAAGCCAAAATTTCTGGTAACATTGACACACCTGAAGGTGGCTTTGATGCCCTAATGCAAGCAATTGTGTGTGAAAAGGAAATTGGATGGCGCACACAAGCACGTCGATTGATCCTTTTTTCAACAGATGCCGGATTCCATTACGCTGGAGATGGAAAACTCGCTGGTGTAATTGAACCAAACGATGGAATTTGTCACATGCAAAATAACATGTATACACATTCAAAGCTCCAGGACTATCCAAGTGTGGCACAGATCAATAAAATTGTGAAGAAAAATTCTATCAACTTAATTTTCGCTGTCACTGCGGACCAAGAAAAGGTATATGATAAGTTGGCGAGTCGTATTGAAGGCTCATCGTCATCGAAGCTAGAAAGTGATTCATCGAACATCGTTGATATCATTAGAGATGGATATAATGTGAGTTTCATTTAAATTCGTAAAAATTAAATTCATTGTAATTACCTCTTGTAGAATCTCTCTTCAATTGTGGAAATACGAGATGATGCGAAAAACTTTTTACAAGTAAAATACTTCTCTAAATGTCTTGAGGGACAAACCCTGAATGAAACAAATAAATGCACTGATTTAAAAGTTGGTGTCCCTGTGGATTTTGAAGTTGAAATCAAAGCTCTTTTTTGTCCACAATCCCCAAGTGATTGGAAACAGACAGTAAAAATTTACCCAGTTGGTGTCGATGAAGCCCTCATACTCGACATTGAACTTATTTGTAATTGTCCATGTGAAAATCCAGGAGACCCGAACTATGAAGTTAACTCACTTAAATGTAACGGAAATGGAATCTATAAATGTGGAATTTGTGATTGTAATAAAGGATTTTACGGTCGTAAATGTGAATGTTCAAACAGAGACTCATCAAATCCGTTACTTACCGAAACAGCATGTCGTCCGGATAACACTTCTCTTGTTGATTGTAATGGTCGTGGGAATTGCATTTGCGGTATTTGTGAATGCAATGCTCGACCAAATCCAGATGAACGTATTTCAGGGAAATATTGTGAATGTGATAACTTTTCATGTGAACGTCATAATGGCTTGATTTGTTCGGGATCTGATCATGGTACATGCAGATGTGGCACATGTGATTGTGCGGCAGGATGGAAAGGTCCTTCATGTTCGTGTAGTACTTCGACAGATACATGTCGTGCTCCTGGTGATACGAAACTATGTTCGGGACACGGTGAATGTGTTTGTGGTGAATGTAAGTGCGAGACAACTGAAGAAGGCCGATATTCTGGAAAGTATTGCAATAATTGCCCTACATGTCCGGGAAGGTGTCAAGAGTTTAAGGATTGTGTTCAATGTAAATTATATAAAACTGGACAGTTATCAAAAGAACCAGATTTTTGTGATAAAAATTGCGTTCAAATTTCTTCAATTAATGTAACTGAAAAGGTTGAATTGAGTGACGATTTTTATGATCATCTCTGTACAATGTACGACGAAAACAATTGTCGATTCCAATTTGTCTATAATGATCGAGTTGAAAATGCAATAGTGATACGTGGTCAAAAAGAACCAGACTGTCCAGCAAAAATTTTTACATTGGGTGTGATTTTGAGTATAATTGCGGCAATTTTATTGATTGGATTAGGAACCCTTCTATTATGGAAACTCATCACTACAATTCATGATCGGAGGGAGTACGCAAGATTTTTAGAAGAAAGCAAAAAGGCAAGATGGAATGCTGTAAGTCTTTAAATTCAATTTTATTTAAATTTAAGATTAATTTTTCATGTTAATTTTTAGGGAGAAAATCCAATTTATAGACAAGCAACAACAACAGTAAAAAATCCAACTTTTGCAGCAACTTAAAATTTGTTTCTTATTCAATTGTTTTTAGTAACCAACAATAAAAAATTAAAATTTTATCCAAAAATTAAATTTATTTATTTTGCCTTATAAAATTGAATCACTTAATGTAATTTAACATAAAAATGTGGCACTAGTTTTTTTCCTCCTAGAAATGGAGGAGATAGTTGGCCTACGTGACTATTATTGGGCGGAAGACACCCATTAAAATATTTGACAATAACCAAAAAATAGTTTTTGGATATTGTTTTACGACTTCGATGATACGTGATTGTCACTTGTCCCTTGTATCTATTTGAGTCAAGTTATCTAGGTGCCTATCCTAATGTGAATGCGACTAATAATTTTAAAATTATTTTATTACTTGCTATTTACGTGACAAGTTTTTTTTAAAAAATCAGGTAACAAATCCGTCTTCTGTGAAGTGAGATTTGTTACACGTGATCCGCATTATTTCATCTCATTACATTAAATTTTGAATTTATCGTCCACCCTAATGAGCATTTTTAATTAAAATAACACAATAAACAAAAACAGTTTACAGCTCAAATTTCTGCTGATCTTTTGTTTGTTAAAAACTAAGCAAACCGGCATTCTCACAATAATATATGTGTATGTACATTTTTATTAAGATATTAAATTGTTCTATTCAATCCATACATTTATACATCATAGAAAAATTGAACGATCACCATTGGCTAGTTTATTGATAATTTCTATGTACAAACAAAACACACCACTTCGTGATTTTTTCTCTTGTGTTTTACACAATATTTTTTTCGTTTCAGTTTGGTTTCATCCTTCAAAAGTGAAAGTAGTGTGAAATAAAAAAAAAATAGAAAAAAATGTGCGATTCTTGGGTTTACTTTATAACCCAAAATCATGAAAAAGTTAAATTTCAAAAAAATTATTTGAAATCCAAAGACATTTTGGATAAATTTATAAGTGAAATTGAAAATAATGTTAGAAGTGATACAGATTTAATTATTTATATGCCAGATTGGAAAAAAATTGATTTAGTTTGTCTAGTAAATTTTTTGTTAGGAGAAGAACCGGAGAATTTGAAAAAGGTTTTTTTAAGAATAGTGCTCCTTATTTAATTGGAATATTTTAATTCAAAAAGAATTTAATAGTGTGTTTAATTTAAACAGTGAACACTTTTTCCAACAGTAAATTTCAATTTTTACAAGAAATTTCTGATAAAAATAATTTAATTTTAAAATGAATTAATTGAAATATTGACGGTTATGTCGCCATTTTATTTTTTTTTGTATGTGCGGATTTTTTTTACAAATGTATTGATTAATATTTAAATTTCTTGTAAAATTAAACTTACTTTTAAATTCTTTTCTTTTTGTAAATTTCTACATTTCAATTAAATGAAGAGCTCTAATGTGCTTTGAGAAAACCCGTGTCAAGATTGCACTGGTGCAATTTTTTTTTCGAAATTGAGTTTTTACCACTGTAATACATGGTTAACAGTCTAAAAAGCCCATGCATCTTTTCTACCAGTTAATTTTACCAATTCTTGAAAAGTTTCTTCAGTATTGGTCTTGTTTATACATAACATGTCAAAACTTAGGATTTAGGTTCAAAGAGGTGCAAATTTAAACTATGTCCTATTGTAGCTCAGTAGTTTTTGATCAGAATTAATTCAAACCTGAAACAAATTTTCAGCTATGACCCGCAGCTACCTCGCTGTCTTTCGTTTGAACCAATTCTGATGTAAAACTACTGAGCTACAATAGGACAAAGTTCAAGTTTGCACCTCTTTGAACTTAAATTTTAAGTTATGTTTGACTGAAGAAACTTTTAAATAATTGTAAAATATAACTGACAGAAAAGATGTGTGGGTATTTTTAGACTGTTAGCCATCAATTACAATGGTAAAAACTCAATTTCTAAAATAAAACTTCGAAAAAAAAATTGCAGGGGTGCAATCTTGACACGGGTTTTGAGAAAGTGAAAAAATACGTGTTTTTTTATTGAATTCCAGGCAAATTTTAATGTAAAAAAATTTATTTGTGAAATAAAAAAACTTCCTCAAACTGAAGAAACATTGATTAATCTAGAAGTTCCTGATGAAAATTGGTTTCAATTAGCAGATGGTAAGATTTCTTTTTTTTTATTTGAAGTGGTTTTTCTTTAAACGAGATGTCCAAATATTAAGATTTGACGTTAAATCGTTGGATTTATATGCATTTTTTTCCTGAATTTTCAGAATTTGCCTGAAGGGTTCCACTGAAAATAATCATTCACATGGTTCAGCAGGCATCTGTATTCAATGCGAAGTTTTTAGATTAGGTTTTACAAGGACATCATTCCAACCCCAATGAATTTTATAAATCTAGCTATCCATACAAAATGTTTAAAACAAACAAAAAACTTTAGAAAACGAAAGAATCGAATCCGAGCCACCGGGTCAAATAAACATTCCTCGAATTTCATATTCTACTCTCATGTGAGAAATATCAAATAAAAAAAATGTAATAATAACAAAAAAACACACAAAATATTGGTGATAACAAGTATTTATTTTAACTGACTCATATTTCAACACATATTCAAAAGAAAAGCTTTTAATTAACTGGGGTTAGGTTTTACAAGCGCACCACCGCGGTCTCAAAGAGTCTAGTCTGTTGTAATTTATTAACCATTTAAACAACATCCCTCATTAATGTATACCAACGATATGAAGTTTGAATAATTGTTGTAAAAGTAGACAAATTTATATTCAACCACTTTGCACATCTTATCTTCAAATTCTCTTTGACTCCTTCTTGAAGCAAAATAAAGTCCTTTTTATTATTTTTGCTCAGATCCAACCAATTAGCAGAATAAACATTAATTGCAAGTACTTCACTTTCACTAAGCAAATCATTAGCAAATGTCATTGGGATGAAAATTTCAAAAACCATGCTAAAAACAAATGCAATTGCATTTGAAACAAAAGGCGGATCATCGAAAAAACTTACCTAAATTAAACCAAATTAAATAAATTTTAACATTAAATTCAATTTGCATACTTACAACAGACACCTGGTAAAGAGCTGTCGATATAATCAGAAAGCTCAAAATAACTTGAGTTAAGAGGATTCCATTCAAAATATCTTCAGCTTCCATCGTCATTTTCAATATAGTTTGATATTCATATGAACAGCATTTAATGTGTGCTTTGTGCGATTTTTCTCTCAAAGTCACATTGAAATCAGTAGATTCTCCAATTAATTTCACATAAATCTGTAAAATTTGAACTCTCATCATTAATCCACAATAGGTTCCGGCCATGAGTGCATCCATTGTGATTGAAATCGTAGCTGCTATGGTCATGATGAAATACAGTACAATGCTTAGAAGCCAAAAAGCAATATTATCATATGTACGTTCAATTCCGAAATCAGAATTAACTATAAACTCTTTACGACTTATTTTAATGAGATAAATCACAAACGTTCCAACAATTGCATTCGCTGTATAAACCTTGAAAATTCTCATAAATCTTTTAATTCCACGTTGCATTATCGAGTTTTCTTCTTCTTCTGACACCAAAAATCTGGGAACATGATCAATATCAGACAAAAGTTGGTGTATCCTTTTTCGATTCTTGAAGTAAATCACAGCTTTGATAAAAGTTGATATGAACTGAATTGGATACGTCAAATCTTGTAATATTTGATTAGTGTTTGTTGCAGTTAAAACAGGAACTAATTGAGGTAATCCAGAGCAAGAAAACACAATGATAACGAAAAATAAAGTGGCTTCATATCCATTCTTGCCATTTCCACCAATGTACTTTAAAAATTTCAAGTAATATCGTAGAAGATGTTTGCAACTTATTTTCATCTTGAATTTAAAATAACTTGGTTAACAGCCAACTTAAGAATGGTTGAGGGATTAAAAGCAAAATTATTTCAATATATTTTTATCAAATATTCATGAACTGATAAAAAAAAAACAAATCTGGGAGGAACCAGTCGCACCTTTAATCTCATCATTAAATAATTTATTCAAAATTTGTATGTTATTCACCTCTACACATTTCTTTTTACAGAAAAATATATATTTTCCTTGAATTATGTCACAGTAATTTCTTCGAAATGACCATGAAAATACATTACTTAATATCTCTCATAAGCGTGTACCATTTATACGATATCTGAATGATTGTCATGAAGATTGGTAAATCCATTACAAGATATTTACAGCACCGAATATGAAAAGGTTTTTTCAATCCTTCCTGTAACAATATGAACCTTTTTCTATCATAGCTGCTCAGGGATAACCAATCACTCGAATATAAAGCAAACGCCAATTGATTACTTTGAAGTTCGATATCTCCAGAAAAAGACATTAGATGTAAAAGTTGCATTATTACTGAAAATGCAAAAAACAATGCAAATGTAAAGTAGGACATGTTTTCCCTCAAATTATCCTATAATGATAATTCACGTGAATCAAAGGCTACAAAAAATTGATCTAAATTACCTTAGTGATTCTTGATAGTTGAAAAAGAGCTGTAGAAATTATGATCAAACTGAATATAATTTGAGTGAGGAGAATTTCATTGAAATATCTCTCAGCTTTCCTGACCAACTTAGCTATCTTTTGAAATTCGATCATTCCTTTTTTTATCGTACCATGATACTTGACGGATTTTAGAATCACATTAAAGTCATCAACGATGGCCATATTCTGATAATATATTTGCAAAATTCGAATTCTCATTGTAATCCCTGAATAAATTCCAGTCGGTAAGGAATCAATCACTACAGCAAGTGTGGCTCCATGAATCATACTGACAAATAGAAAGATATTGAAAATCCAATACAGAGGATTATCGTAAGTCTTTTCAATTCCAAAATCGGCTTTGACTATGAACTCTTTCGCCATTGTTGATATTAAAAATACTGATGTCAATCCACCCCAAACACTTAAACAAAAAATTATTGTAAATTTTCGGAATTTTCTCATTGAACTTCGCATAATGTCGTTTCTTATCTCTTTTGCAACCATCCACTTTGGAATATCATCAATTTCATAAATCAACTCAATTATACAACTGCGATTTTTGAAAAAGAATAGAGCTTTAATCACGGTTGAGATGCATTGAACTGGTAGCGAAAGGTCTTGTAAAGCTTGATTAAATGACGTTGCTTGTAATACTGGCATCATTTGTGGGATACCCGAACGACTATAAAACAAAATGAAATAAAAAAGAATTTTTTGAAGCGTAGTTTCGCCGTATCCTCCACTCATTTGAATAAATTTTAAGGGATATTTCATCAGATATTCACAACTTACATCCATTTTAAAGTTCTTGGATTAACTGAAATTAAATTCATTTTTTACTCGTGTGTCTTGTGTTTAATTTTAACATAATTAAGTGTAATTAGAGATGTGTGTTTCAATTATGTGTGATTAAGGATAATTAAAATTTAAATTGAAGTAAATTAAGTTTTTTTTGATGAACTGTCATAGTTGAGTCGATCCCAACACTTTAAGGTCCATCCTCCTTAAGGATAAGACCCATTTTAAATTTAACTCAGCTTATCATAAAAAACAAGGCGTCTCCACGTACGAACTTAACAATTTGATTTTAGGGTGGTGATTCCTCATTTCGTCTTTTATAAAATTAAATTTAATTGAAATTCAAAAACTAAATTAAATTTTTTAAATTTTTATTTCAGAGTTCATCAAACAAGAATTCCCTGAACTCCTAAACCAAGAATGCTCAGAATCTGAAGACGCTGCTGTCCACGAAGAACTACTCATGTCTTCAAATGGGCCTGAAAATGAAGAATCCATAGCATATGAAAATGATCCTGTATATGAGGATCATCCTATGCAGCTTTACACTGAACCAGAAATTTGTCCAAATCAGCCTGAATTGATTCAGGAAAAAAACTTGAAACAGCGTGCTCTTGGTAAGTAAAATCTACGTCAATTCAAATTTAATAATTTTTTTTCCGTTAACAGATTTCTTAAAAAGGAGAATTGAGTGCGATACCCTTAACCGGCCAAAATTTGTCACATCACTTGCCAGTTCCATCTTAATGGGAGCTAAACATCACTTTGACAAAGATATTGTAACTCCTTCTCAAACGATATTCATCTGTCAACTTAAATGGAATGGAGCAAAATTCAGTGGATCAGGTTGATTTGATCATTCAAATTTAAATTTTCCAACTGTTTATTTTTATCATGTTTCTTTTTTATAGGAATGAAAAAGTGTGACGCCCTGGAAAATGCATCCATAGCGGCCGTAAATGCGCTCTTTTGCTTAAATTTGAAGTCACTCATTCCTCCTTGCTGTAGTAAATTAAACGATAGTTTTATAAAAAAGATAAAAATTGAAGAAATATACAAAAATTCGGTCGCAGAAAAAGTTTTTGTAATGTCTGTCAATGTAAATTAAAAAAAAAAATATTTTTAACTGTCATTTTAAATAATTTTATTGTATTTTAGTTACCAGGTTCCGGTAAAAAAATTACAACCGAAAGCTTTTCTCAAAATAATGCAACAGAAATATTGTACAATATGGCAATGGAGGCTTACATAAAAGAGGGATTACTTAAAATTGAACGTTACAATGTGAAAATTTTAGTGAAATTCTTTCAAAACAACGCATCACACATTGAATCAAACACTGAAAACGTGGAAAGAATATTTGAAAGAAAGATGAGGAAAGAATATTTGGAAAAAGGACTTGGTAACAGTACATATTTATTTATTATTAAGATCTTTGACCAATTTATTTTTCTATTCACAGAATGGATAAAGAAAAATTTAGACAAAGATTCTTTCGTGAAAATCACACCCGACGATTTACTGGAACATTTTCTTCCCAATTCGGAGATGACGATAACCGAAAATTCATGTACAGTTAAATTTAATGATCATAAATGGAGTGCCACGCTTTCAAGCGGTATTGAAGCAAAAGAGATCGTCGTTAACGAAATAATGAAAGAGCTGTTTGACATTGATTTGGTTCCATACCACTGTGAAAATCTACCAGAATTACAGAAACAACTCAAAGAACAAGTCGAAATAAAGGGCACGAACGGATTATTTCACACAAAATTAACGGTCAGTTTTTTTGAAATTATTCATTTTTTAACCGTGTTGAAGTTTCCTATAAATTAAAAAGATTTCAAACATTTTAAGGCGACGCCTTCTTTTAATCGCATTTTTCTCATATCCAGAGGCCGTATTTTTTTGACATTTCCTTCTATTTTTGTAAAATTCTGCCTATCAATGAAAAATAATCAAAACGCGAGAGCATCAAGAGAAATCTGTGTCAGGCGTCGCCTTAATACTCGGCTTTATTAATGCAAACGAAATTTGAATACATTGATATTAATTTTCAGCTCGATGGCAAAACAATCAAAGTAACTGCTCGAAATCCGCTCACAGCTGAAAAACTGACTGTAGCACAAGCGCTCAACGTTATCCAAGAAAAGTACAAAGAAGAAGTTTCAACTTTAAACAGAAAAAGTTTTTCGAAATTTTTTGTCAATGAAAATTCGCCACTTGTTGACCGAGTTGAATTTGTCTTGGATCACTTTTCGTTTCAGAACATTCATGGAAAATCTCGGTAAATTAACGAATTTTAATGAAAATTGTTGAAAATGAAATCATTTTACTTCAATTTAGGTTCGAACCAGTCATTTGGCTTCTCAATGTCTTTGAAAGAACTCTCCTGGATAAAATTGATAAAAGTATACACATTGAAGTGTATTTTAACAATCAGTACAAAGCCGTTACTATTATGAATAACAAGGAAATTTCATGCCTGAATACATCAAAAGTCCAAGCACGTAGAGATTTGATCGTCAAAGCCATCAAAGAATCAGAGGAAATTAAAGATCCAATAACGATTGTATGCAAAGCATCATTGTATCAACATGCAAAAAACGAACTCAAAGCAATCACATCAAGTACGGACAACATTCCACCGAAAAAAACTGATATAACATCACCCAAAATTGAATTTTACAAAAACAAAGCTCTTGGTAAGAAATTTTATTATCTTGAATTGAAAAAAAAAATCACATTTAACTGCATTAATAATCAAAAGATCTCATTTACAGTGAACGCGAAATAATTTTATCACCCACACGTATGCTCACAATGGTACTGGCTCCAGATCAACTTAAAATTATTCGACAATCAAAATGTGATACCGATCAACATCAAGTCACAATAGAATTTTGTGGAATACACGTAACGGGAATAGGTGCCAATAAAACGCAGGCTCAGGAAAATGCCTGTCTCCTTGCAATAAAGAACGTCCTTGAAATTGACTGGAATTTATCAAGTCAAGGCCTTATTTGACTAATTTCCTATTAGTTTTAATTGAAATCAATGTGATTCATTGTAAAAATAAGATTTTTTTTTTTTAATAATTAAACGAAAAATTTGTAAAGTAATAAATTTAATTCATATTTTTAATTTAACAAGAGACTAGAATAGAAGGTGAAATATTGTGTAAGATCTGGAAACCTCGATGCAAAATACAGACTTGACTAACTCCTAAATCCACCAAATATTTTGAAAACTATAAGAAAATGCAAGTTATTTATTTTCAATGTACGTAAAGATGAAATTTCATACCAAAATCGCATTTTCATGCACAGCACTCACGATGACAACAATTTTGCCTGTCATCATTTTAGCTAAATCGGGTACGTCAAGTGACGCTAAATCCATTTCACCCAATTTGACTTGAGAAAATGGAATATTGATGCTATTTGGCACATGTTGTCTATTAAATTCCGGATTACTACGAATATCTAAAATGAGTGCCTTGTCTGGCAAGAGGCCGAGTAAATCATTTGCACTGATTCTCGGTGATGTTTCCTTTTGAATGTCAGCTAATTCGAGATTTGCAATATCCAAAATATCTGGATCGGTGAATTTTTCCACGTATTTGCGATAACACACACTTTTTGGGGTGGATTCGTACATTTTTTGAGACTCGGTGACACAATTTTCAATTACAATGTCAGGTAAATCACTGAATAGGAGGATGCATTCATTGAATCCTGATTGTAAGAGGGTCGATTTGAGTTGACGCAGAATGGCAATTCCGATGAAAAGTGGGTATGAATGATCACCGAGCATGAGTTTGTCCCAAAGGTGCATCACTTTGTGTAATGGAAATACATCTGAAAATTAAAATTAATGCGCTCATGATATCGTTCAAAATTACGTTTTCCATTTTTTTTTTCATTATGAGAGGCATAAAATTAACTTACGTGAAAACATTGTCAAAAACCATGGAATTGCAAATAATTCTGGGATGAAATTGATCGTCGCCAGATGTTTCGCCATCGCTGGTTCATGAAACGCCGTTAATTGTGAGAATTTTGCAAGGCATTCTTTGATAATCGCAGAATTATCTTTCAAGAAAAACCAATGCAAATATTTTGATATGAATTTACACAAACTTTCATATGCAATTTCCTCATCATTGAAATTGAGATGCAAAAACACGGCAGTCAAGCTATCCAGACCTTGCCAATACACGTAGTGTGGGTGTGACACCACCCAAGCTTTCAGTAAGCGTTTCAACTTCAAATGCCCATCTGGAGATGAAAGAAGTTCATCGTATTGATGACACCTCGGAATATCGACTTCAATTTGACGATCTGTCGATGTGGGTGTTTCCTTATCCAACCATTCATATTTTCCGGTTTTAATTACACCTAAAATGCAACTCCAAATTTTGCCACGCAACGGTGGTGGAATGTCAAATTGACGTGATTGTTCAATTATCATGTCGCGAGTGTAGGGATAGCCTTGGATGAGACGTGACATTAACATCATGCGATAAAATTGGTAAATTGTGTCACGTTCACGAATAATTAAAGGGAGTTTCTGATATTCTGGATCGATTTTGTATCCGTATTTAGGTGTGTGAATTAACGGGAAGAAATCTCGTTTAGGTATTTTTGAGACTTTTTCCATGAGATTGTTT
Organism: Culicoides sonorensis; assembly: GCA_900002565.1. NCBI lineage: Eukaryota > Metazoa > Arthropoda > Insecta > Diptera > Ceratopogonidae > Culicoides > Culicoides sonorensis. The sequence continues at coordinate 60,285 of LN483707.1, read as the reverse complement.
AGACTAAGAAAAATGATTTTCGGATCGAAGAGATGATTCTGACTTTTTGGAAGTGCGACCTCCTTTCCATCTAATAAGACAGCATTCGGCATTAACAGGATCGGAGCTTCATTTTTAATTAGACCTTCCTTTTTCAGATCTGATAAGACGTCGCCGCCAGCTAATTGCCATAAATAGTACACAAGTGAAAGTGGACATCGCATCAAAAGTGATTTCGGAGTCTCGGCTTTGAATTCAAATTTTTCCTTTTCAATGAAAATCTCATTTTCGATAATATCCATAGGTAACGGACGCTTATCTGACATCAAATCCAAACATGATTCAAGTAATGATTTTAAATTCGAATCAATTCTCGTATATTCATCATACCGCTCATGTTCACGTGCAATTTTCTCCAGCACATTATTCGTACTCAATAAACTGAGAATTTTCCGTGTAACTTGACATATTTTCAAATTAGCCCAAAATGTGCATCCAAGTATCAGCTCAGCAACAATCAACGCTATACTCCAAACATCCCCTTTAATATTATCTCTCATCCCAAGTAGGCGTTCCGGCGCCGTGTATTTCACATTTCCAATTGGAAACGAAACGTATTTCCCCGAATTTGTCATGTAAAATAATCCAAAATTAAATAGCTTCACATTTTTATGTGTGTCAATGAGGATATTCGATGGTTCAAGGCTATTATGCGTCAAATCATGTTCATGCATGAAATTTAAAGCTAAAAAAATTTAAATAATTAATCAACTCATATAAATTTAAATTGAATTAATTCCACCCACCAGTTGCTACTTGATAAAAAATTCTTAAAATGTCTTCTTGATCGAATTGTTGATTAAATTCATTCAATGGTGTTCCATTGTATTCCGATACGACGACAGTCCTTTCATGTTTGCCACGCAATGTTCCAAGGAATTCACACAAATTTGGGTGTTTCAGTGATTTTAGGTATTGTGATCGACCCATTATTGAAATGGAATTCGGTAATATTGGAAGGCCATTGCTCCTGAAATTTGCAATTCAAGTTTGAAAAATAATTTTGATGTTAAGTTTAATTTACAACTCACCCGCAAATATCTCCAGTTCCAAGACTTTTAGCGAAAAACGTAAAAGCAGCAAGATTTGATTCACGTTTCATTGCTGATGGCATTTTTACTTCATTAAATTTAATTTACTTTTTGATTTGAATTACTTTGAATGAGACATCATCAAAATATTTGTTTTTGTTTTGATTTGATTCAGTGCAATTTGACGTACGTCAATTTCCATAGAAACAGAAGTATCTTACAAAGTATCATCATACAAAAGGAAATTCTTCATTTTTGGCGCAAATTTCTTTTTATCTTTAATTTTGCCTGAATTTGCCAATGACCTTAGAAATGACTCCAAGATCTGAGAGCTTCAAAATGGTCAAAAAACGGTTAAAATTCGATAAATTGCGCAATAGTCAGAGATCAGGTTAGCAATCGAGGCTCAGCGGCTAAGATTCTAAGCCAACTCAGTTGAATTTCATTTTTTTTTTGTTCTATTTTAAAATTCTTGTTAAGCCCCAGTTGATCAGAGGAGGATAAGGGCGAAAAACAATCAAAATGAAGCCATTTTTAAGGTCGTTGCTAATTTCAGTCAAATTTTTAAAAGTGATCAAATGAAAAAAAACATTAATAATTAAAATTTTTCATAATTTATTGATAGATTCATACATTTTTTTATATTAACATTCAATTGCGCTACGTTTGAAAAACAAAATACTTTTACAATTCAATGGAGATTCACAATTAAACTGATAATTCTTGAATTTTCGAGAAATTTTTGTTAGTTTTGGTAAATATTTAAATTAAATACTGTCTTTTGGGGTCTATTCGAGATGTGCATTGACTACTATTAAGCTAAAATATTTTCATTACTAGAACTTTTCTCCTTTTCAATTAGAGCTAATAACTTTTGTCGCGTTTTCTTATCATTACTACAAGTACAATTAACCAATCCCGTCATTTGTTTTGGCGAATAACTGCTTTGATTCAAAATGAATTCTTCTAACAGATCTTTTGGCAAATAATATGCTTTCACATACTGTTCCACATATTGTTGGTGTTCGGGAAACTTCTTACCCGAAATCAGTTCAAACAGCGATGTAAAATGTGTAAAGTCCAGTTGCATCAGCGCCCGTCCTCCAGTCGAGCATTTTTTGGCATTTGAAAATCCCTCAACGAGCATATGCGTTAACACATGTGCCAATGCATCCCATAACGAATCTTTTGGCATTGGTGCTAACGTATGAATTTCCTCTAAGCGCATTGCAAACGTTTGCACCGATCTGTGAATTGAGTCAATGTACGAACTGTGCACTGAACTGATTTGATTGATATCCCATTTGACTTTGGACATTGAAATGAGGATTGCTTGTAAATCAACCACACGTGCCATTGAACACATATAAACTGGTTTCCTAAGGTCAATTGTGTACTTTTCTGCATTTTGGAAATATTCATTGAGAGTTTCACGTTCGTTATTTTCAGCTGCTGACATTAAATGTTCGAGGTATCCACGAAGCTGGCCGAATTGTTGTAGGAGACAAACACAACTCTCAACGGCATTTGCTCGCGTTTCAAGTCCATACAAGACTTCGGGATCTCCCAATAAGTGTTCGATCATACCAAAGGATGGTGGCCATTTCTTGACTTTTGGTATAATTGTATCAAGGATACGATTTAAATTCTTTGCCAGAAGTGGAGTGTACAAATTTTCACCTGGAACCGGCAAATCCTTGGAAAACATTTCATGCACAGCACAAATAAAATAATCAATTAATTCAGTCATACACAAGACAATTTGGGGTGAAATTGAATACAGCAGTCGACACATTTGCAGATAACGTCCAATGCATCTCAGAACACTGAGCGAAGTGTTATTTATTACCATTTGATCAGAATTTGGATTTTGACTTTCCAATTGGTTTTGTTGCTGTTCAAAGTCATCACTGTCTTCGGAGTAGTAACAACTCGATTCATCTGCAATTCCAGCTAAAATATCTTCTTCGAGCATTGCCTCATCGAAACCACCATCAAAGGGCGAACTTTTCTCACTAAATCTCAAAAAGTATCCACACGAGCCATAAATTGAACTCTCATCCTCGTGACTCACCGAATCATTGTCATTACTTGTCTTACTCCCATTTGGTAGGAGGGGGAGAACTTTATTTTCATCCTTGATTCCATCGAATTTGTGACGTTGAAGTGCCCTTTTCACGGTCTTATATTCCTGAAGTTGACTCACATTGATAAATGACGTGATTTGGACCCAGGCTTCATGATCCACGAAAAGTGCGATTTCTTCGAGGCAACTACGGTGATAGCGTTGAAAAAATTCAACACTCTGAGTGCGAATCGTTTCCATCAGTTTTTCAGATGGTTCATCACAGAATTCAAGTCCAACTTTTTTCAATCTTGAAATGGAAATTTAATTGAAATTTAATGAAATTTAATTGAAATTCAATTTCTTACCTTTGCATGATTGACAGCGCTTGAATGAAATGTTCATATTTCAACTGGTGAATTCGACTACTGTTGATATACAAACAGATTTTTGCTTGTATGTCATTCCATATACGCAGCTGTCCTTTTTTGAGTTTTTGATGGACATATTCGTCATGTGAAATTTGCTCGTCACTCGTGCTACAGCCCGGCTCATCAACTGTCGTGTTATGTTGATGCCACAACACAACCTGATGATAACACACAAGAATTTTCCAAAATGACTTGCACAAATTGATCAAACAATCAATGTACTTGTCAGCTGGAATATTTTCACACAACTGTTCAAACACCAATTTGTGTTGAGGTGTGCCAGGTGCTGCATTATTTTGGGCAATGTAACCCTTAAGTACAGAGAATGCCGTTGAATGAATTGACGAAATGAAATTCATGTGTAACTGGTCCATTGCAATTATTGATTTGCCCAAGAGTTTGTAGGCTTCTTGTAATTTGGTGTATTTTTTGGCATCAAATTCATAAGTTAGACTGTTAAGTACTTCGTCCAGCTGAACTTCAGTCAACATTAAGGTGTCCTGAATTTTGTGGGTAAATGATGCGATACAGTGATATTGGTTGTACGCATCTGTCTGAGATTTTGTATCGAGAAGGCACTTAATTGCCGTTGAATATTCACCTTTTTGGATTAATTGTTGGAATGTTTGATCGGCTAATTTGATTTTTTTCAGTGTCCTCAATATTTCGAGGATATTTAAAATTATTTCACGTTTCCTGTATGCTGCCAAAATTTCTAGACTACTTGTCGTCAATTGTTGTTTTGCAAAATTCAGATAAGACCTTGATTTTTGACATGTCCATATCGATTCCTGTAATTTCTGTTTCGTCTCATCGATTCGCTTGAATTCCTCATTGCATGCAGTTCGTTGATCCAAAATTAACTGCAATACCTTTTTCGAGATCACTTTTTGTTGTAATTTGAGAACTTTCATATTCCGATCAATGTTTTCTAAATTAAATCCATTTTCATCTTCAGTCAACTTCTTCAATTCATATAAGCCAGCTTCGGTATCCTCTTGATAATAAACGTTATCGATTGATTCCAATATTTCTTCATCTGGTAATTTGTGCTTTGCTAAATTTGGATCATCAGTTTCATCCAAACATCCTGTCTCGTCATCATCAAGTTTGTTTAAAGTCTTTTTTGTGCTGTTATAAGTCTCAGGTACCTTTAAATTAAAATAAAATTAATCATAACATTCCTTTAAATGAACGTAAATTGACTTACAAGTGACACATGTTGAATAAAGTACTCAGAAAAGCCCATTTCAGGAACTTTGACTTGTTTCTATACGCAAAAAAAATTAGTACATGTAAAAAAAATATGTTTTCATTTCAATATTGTATGTTTTTATTTAAATTTCATTGATAAATGACTCACCATTAAGATTGGTTTGTTGATGACATTTTTAATCTTGTTTTTGATTTCATCCATGACTTTAAAATAACTAAAATCAAGGTGAAAGTTTGCTTAAAAAGGAAAAATAAGATTAAGTTTTTCACTTAGTTAAATGTTCACTATATACACCTACATTGCACAATGTCCAAAAGACAACTAGAATGTCAATTCGTGGGTTTTATTGACGTTTCACTACAATGATTTCTTCCAGTTGAAGGGTGCGGAAAACTTTTCAATGAATCGAAATAAGTAATAGCAAGCAAAGTCCATTGGAAAGAGTTTCACTTGACATTTCATTTGACGTTTATTTCCTATAGAAACACGTACGGAAACGTCAAATTTTGCATGTGAAATTTTCAAACGTCAAAATGAATTACGGGCTAAGTCCATGGAACAGAATTCATTTTGACATTTGAAAATTTCTTGTACAAAATTTTGAAGTTTCCGTATATGTTTCTATAGAAAACAAACGTCAAATCAAATGTCAAGTGAAATTCTTTCCTATAAACTTTGCTAGTTATGTTCCATGGACTTAGCCCGTAAAATGATGGGGTTAAATTTTTACCAACAATTACCGAGTAAACAGGTGAAAGTTTGACAATCTTTATTTACGTACAAAATTTTTGACATTTCCGTATGTGTATCTATACAAAATGAACTGTCAAGTTTAATCTGCTTATCCAGTTATTGAGCTCAAAAATGCAAAGAATGCCACGAAACAAATATTTGCGAACCCTGTACAATATCTTCAATTTCAATGGAATTCTTCCATCATCCAAAATATTAATAACAAGCTCGGATATTGAATCAAAGGATATAAAAAACTTTCATGAACCAAAAATCGAACGATGAAAAAGTAATAAAATACAATTAAAATTATTTTTGCATCAAAATTTCTCAAAAATATCAACCAAATCGAATCTTTACCATAGCGAGATTTAAACTTCAATGTCGGTACAAACCAGCTGTGTCCCTCACACACACATCATACACACCGTACATTCCATAGTATTTACTTTTTCATTCATAATCACAGAATGAATTAAATTTTTGCATTCAAGGTGTAAATAAAAACGAACATTTAATCGTATCAATAAATTCTCCGTACAAATTGCACAATCAAGTTTTGTGTATTTTTTTTTGAGAGGTTTCGTAACACAAACAGAGTTTTACAACATTTAAATAAATAAATAAATTGTTTTAATATAAGTTTTATTGTAGCAGATAGTCAACCTTGTTGGTGCATCGAAATTGGGACAAAAAAATGAAAAAAAATTGATACAAGTCATATCTGTGCTTTATGATAAAATTTGAATTCATTCATAGAAAAGTCATTCAATGAGAGTGTTCTAATAACAATGTCCTGGATCGAAAAAACTGACGAATATTTCCGATCACTACGATTATGGGATCTAAAAATCGATGAAGCATATCTAAATTTTACGGTGGACAAGGACTTTTATTTGTATGGAGTGTCTGCTGAATGTGATCGATGTCCGTTTACAAAAATCGCTAAAATAAATTCAAATCAGAGTGTGATCACTGTTGATACAGCTGACAGATTGGAATTCAAAATATTTGAATCGAATAAAGGGAAATATGTCTTTGATAATGTGACGGATTTCATTTGTCATTCAAAACCAAATTTGGGTGAATTTGGCGTTTATGACATCAAATTACCTGAATGTGAATTTAAAACAGCACTCGAGCCAGTGAACTCATTTCTGTGTAAGTTTAAATATTTTTAATTGTAAATTTCTTATCTTAAATTCTTTTGTTCACTTCACAGCAATCATCGTAGTCACCTTGATAATTATCGGTTTTTCACTTTTATACAAAATCCTGGTCAAAGGCTATCAATTTTACAAGAAACAGTCAAATTCTGATGAGAGTTCACGTGATACTGAGCTAGACATAGGCAATGCAAATAAGAAGCCTCGTTTAAAGAGCTTGGACACTTTTAGGGGAATTGCCATTGTGATAATGATTTTTGTCAATTCCGGTGGAGGCGGTTACTGGTGGATTGAGCACGCAACTTGGAATGGATTACATTTTGCTGATTTGGTATTTCCTTGGTTTATCTGGATCATGGGTGTTTGTATTCCGATGTCGGTCAGATCACAATTGAATCGAAGTGTGACGAAAACGGATATTTTTATGAATGTTTTACGAGTATGATGAAAATTTATAGCTAAAGTGCGTCAGTTAACAAATTTTTAATTTAAATTTCAGCGATCTTTGACGTTATTCACAATTGGGGTGTGTCTCAATTCAATTTATGGCCCATTACTGAAAGATTTGAGATTTTTCGGTGTTTTGCAAAGATTTGGAGTTGCATATTTTGTCGTTACCACAATTCAAGCACTTTTTATGGATCCAGCAGCAGTTCAACCACAAAATCCAGTCAAGCGAGCCTTTTTTGATGTCATCCTCTTAACACCTCAATACATCGTCACACTTTGCATCATGGTCCTCTATTTAAGTCTCGTCTTTTTCATGCCAATTCCTGGTTGTGAACGAGGCTATTTAGGGCCTGGTGGCAAACATGACTATTTCTCTAATCCGAATTGCATTGGAGGGGCAACAGGTTACATTGACAGACTCCTGTTAGGAGTTTCACACATTTACCAAAATCCAACTGCAAAAAAAGTCTATGAATCATCGGCATTTGATCCTGAAGGCATCTTCGGATGTCTTCCAACCATAATTCAAACATTCCTTGGAGTCCAAGCTGGAATGATTCTAATTTATCATTCCGATTCATTTTCTCGCATCAAGCGATGGCTCGTATGGGGCCTCATTTTAGGTCTCGTTTCAGGGGCATTATGTGGCTTCAGTAAAAATGACGGTTTCATTCCAATCAACAAAAATCTCTGGTCAATTTCATTCGTCTTTGCAACTTCAAGCTTGGCATTTATTCTGCTATCTTTGTGTTATTACCTGATTGATGTGAAAAAATGGTGGACAGATGACTGGAATCCCTTTTTATATCCGGGACAAAATGCGATTATCATGTATGTAGGACACACAATCATGCACAAAATGCTTCCATGGCATTGGAGAGTCAGTAATATGAACACACATTTCATTAAATTATTTGAAAATACGTGGAATACCATGATTTGGGTTTTAATTGCAATTTATTTGTATAACAAGAATATTTTTTATAGTGTTTAAGTGAAAAGAATTATAATTTTTTATGAAAATATTTTTATGATTATTATGAATAAATAAAGTTTAAAAAAAAACTGAAACGAGAATCTGTCACCGTAAACTTTACAGTTCATCTATACCCACGAACGATTGTGTGCTATTCCTTGGAAGACATAAAAATGCTAAATTTTTTGACTCAAATGTCAATTTTCTGAAGTTTTAAATAATCAGAATCCTAAATTTTTTTCACATTAGCTTTTATTGACTTGATTTGACTTTCCTCCCCCTTTTTAATTGAAATAACGGAAAAAAAATTCGGAATTGCCTCAAACGTCAAAATTGACAGCTGTTTATTTACAAGTTATTTCAATGCATAATTAAATTGCAATAATTATCTGGAATATTTAATTAGAAAAATTCATTATTAAAAATGTCGTCGCCAAGTCCAAAATCACCTGAACTTACTGACAAAAGTCGCAAATATGACAGACAAATAAGGTAATTTAATTTATTGAGATTAAAATAATAGAAATTCATAAAATTTATTTTTGCATAAGATTGTGGGGCGAACATGGACAAACTCAACTAGAAACTGCACAAGTTTGTTTAATCAATGCAACGGCGTTGGGAGCGGAGATAATGAAAGGCTTGGTCTTGCCAGGCATTGGTGGATTTATGATTGTGGATGATTCTACTGTTGTTGAATCGGATCTTGATAGCAAGTAAGCCATTTTTATCCATTTGCCGCTAGCATGTTCTCAAAAAATTCATTTTTATTTTATAGCTTTTTCCTTGACATTACATCACTGGGTCAGACCCGAGCAAAATGCACTGCAAAATTCTTACAAGAACTGAATCCAGATGTAAATGGAGATTTTATTGACGAAAGTATTGATCACATACTTCAAGTTAACCCTGAATTCTTCAAAAATTTCGATGTAGTTGTGGCAACAAGTCTAGATGAGCGTACAATTGTAACCCTGTCAAATCTGTTATGGGATTTGAACATTCCACTTGTCATTTGTCGTTCCGTTGGATTTTTGGGCAGTATTCGCGTCCAAATTAAGGAACATTGTGTCGTCGAAACACATCCAGATAATCGTCAGAGTGATTTACGTCTCGAACAACCCTTTCTTTCATTGAAAGAACACATTGACAATACGGAGCTTTCCCCCAAAGTACCATGGCTCATTGTAATGTACAAATACTTGCAACAATACATTCGGGAAAATAACGGTCAAATGCCTTCAACATACAAGGAAAAGATAAAACTGCGTGAAATGATACGGTCTGGCATGAAAGCGGACGAGGAAAATTACGAAGAGGCAATTAAAGCAGTAAATTCCAGTTTTGGTGGTGGACATTTGACATCAGGCATTAAAGCGATTATGAATGATGAGAGTTGTATTAATTTGAATAAACAGAGCACTCCATTTTGGATTTTGGCACGTGCCGTTAAAGATTTCATTGAAACCGATGGAAAAGGATGGTTGCCTTTGCCTGGTGTTATTCCAGATATGACAGCAGATACCGCGTCATACATTAACCTGCAAAACATTTACAGAGCTCAAGCGTTGCATGACGCTGATATTGTCTATCGTCGTACTCAACAACTCTTAAAAGAATTGGACAAACCAAGTGATACAATAACAGAAAAAGATGTCAAATTATTTTGTCGAGAGGCTGCAAATTTAGCTGTGATTCGTGGAACAAAGGTCTCAGATGAATATGACAAAGGTTATAAGGCAAACAACATCGCACGTGGCCTCGAAACACCAAACACCTTAATTGAGCACTACGTAATTTTGCGTGCAATGGAAAAATTCAAATCTGAGTATGGGAACATCCCAGGAGAGAGTGAACTGGAAACAGATACAGCCCGAATCAAAGGAATTGCTTGTCGTTTACTCAACGAATGGGGAATTAATGCTCAGATTAGTGATGATTTAGCTTACGAGATTTGTCGATATGGAGGACATGAAGTTCACAGCATATCAGCTTACATTGGCGGATGTGTAGCGCATGAGTTGATAAAATTGATAACGAAACAGTATAAGCCCATTAACAATACATTTATTTACAATGCAATTACATCTCAAACTGAAGTGTATCAACTTTAAAAAAAAAACATAAATTTATCTTTCTTTGTAATGAATTTTCATAAAAAAAAATTAGAACCTGATGAGTTGAAATAAATTTAATGATTAAATTAAAGTCTTTTGAATTATTTAGCTTTAGGATCAAATTCTACAACTTGATTTGTCCAAAAATGTGTACAAAAAAGCAAAACGCATTTAAACGTCGTTTCATATTGGAAGAACGGTGATTCTTGCGACTGCAGTAAATTCGAACGATCGTCGATAAACGAACAATGAAAACGATTTACAAGTTCTTTTTTTTCTACAAATTTCAAATAATTCATTAAAAAACTGTTTGCACAGGCATTTTATATTAACATGAAATTGTAATGTCTGCTTATAAGTGTATTATGGATGAATAAAATTAAAATTGTACTGGAAAAGTGTGTTTTAATCAAAATAATTCAATTTTATTATCATACTTTCCTAAAATAACTTCAAAAACTGCGCACTTTTCGAAAAATGAACTTCGAAAACTGCGCACTTTTTGTATATGAAATTTTAAAACTGCGCTCTTTTCGAACATTGACAATTTTTAAATTTCAACCTCCTCATGTTTATGTTCTCCTGGTACATTTGAAGTAAAATCTCTTTTTTTTTAATCAAAAATCTGAAGCTCCGGAACAGGAGAACATAAACATGAGGAGGTTGATTTATGTTTACAGGTTCGTATAACAGTTTTTTTTCTATAACAGTTTTTGTATAACAGTTTTTGTATAACAGTTTTTTGTATAACAGTTTTTTGTATAACAGTTTTTTGTATAACAGTTTTTTGTATAACAGTTTTTTGTATAACAGTTTTTTGTATAACAGTTTTTTGTATAACAGTTTTTTGTATAACAGTTTCAAGTGTTCCATTTTCCACACGTTTCACGTGTTCCATTTTCCACACGTTTCACGTGTTCCATT
>LN483707.1:24233-49038 GCA_900002565.1 Culicoides sonorensis | reverse complement strand
AATGGAAACACGTGAAACGTGTGGAAAATGGAACACGTGAAACGTGTGGAAATTGAACCCGTGAAACGTGTGGAAAATGGAACACGTGAAACGTGTGGAAAATGAAACACGGTAAACGTGTGGAAAATGAAACACGTGAAACGTGTGGAAAATGGAACACGTGAAACGTGTGGAAAATGGAACACGTGAAACGTGTGGAAAATGGAACAAAAAAAACTGTTATACAAAAAACTGTTATACAAAAAACTGTTATACAAACCTGTAAACATAAATCAACCTCCTCATGTTTATGTTCTCCTGTTCCTGAGCTTCAGATTTTTGATTTAAAAAAAAGAGATTTTACTTCAAATGTACCAGGATAACATAAACATGAGGAGGTTGATAGTTAAAAATTGTCAATGTTCGAAAAGTGCGCAGTTTTAAAATTTCATATACAAAAAGTGCGCAGTTTTAATATTTCATATACAAAAAGTGCACAGTTTTTAAATTTCATATACAAAAAGTGCGCAGTATTCGATGTTATTGTTCAAACAGTGCGCAGTTTTCGAAGTTCATTTTTCGAAAAGTGCGCAGTTTTCGAAGTTATTTTAGGAAAGTATGATAATAAAATTGAAATATTTTGATTAAAACACTCTTTTCCAGTACAATTTTTATTTTATTGATCCATAATACACTTATAAGCAGACATTACAATTTCATGTAAATATAAACTGACTGTGCAAATGAATTATTTGAAATTTTTAGAAAAACAGAACTTGTAAATCGTTTTAATTGTTGGGTTAACTGTCAAACGGTGGTCTGCTTATTGACGATCGTTCGAATTAACACAGTTGCAAGAATCACCGTTCATACAATAGCGTTTCAATGTGCAGGGAAAACTTTACACCAATCAAAAAAAATATTTTTGCAAAACAATACAAAAAATTCACTTTAATTTTTTTACAAAATGAATACTCTCAGAAAAGTCTCAGGAATTTATAAACTGGTAATCTTCCTTTTTTGTCACTAAATCATCTTTTTCATATAAAAACTATTGCAGCCATATCAGATTTATAGCAGTCGAGCAACATTTTCATCCGGTGAAGTTCCTCGGAATATTCTCGAGGAACAGGGTTTGGTGAATGGACAGTTACAGAAGGAAAATGGTAAAATTTACGACAAAAAACCATTTAAAATGACATTGGAAGAAAATAAGAAGTATTCATGGTGTCTTTGTGGACATTCAAAAAATAATCCGATTTGTGATGGAACTCATAAAAATGTGCATTTAAAACTTACCTTGAAACCGGTTAAATTTGCTGTGGCAAAATCTGGAGATTATTGGTTGTGTAATTGCAAGCACACTAAAAATAGACCCTTCTGTGATGGAACTCACAAAACCTTGGCTGCCCAAGAAGGAAAATAATTGATTTGAAATGTAAAATGTTAGTGTTTGAGATGAAAATAAAAAAAATGACTTTAAAATTTGTTAATTTATTTTCTCAAATCATCTGAATTAATATTATATTTCGTTTTGACTTTATCCAGCTCTTCTTGTTTCTTGTCAATGTCCAATTTTTTGAATGCCTTCGTTGATTGATAGTACAGAACCACAAGATAACGATTACAGACATTGAATCCTGATAAATGATCACACGCATTTTTAGCATCAAATATATCTTCATACACGACAAATGCTGTGCCTCGTGTCTCAGGTGTGTTTCCTACTCTGATTTGTCTGATTGCTCCATATTTTCCAAAAATATCGTACATTTCATCGGATGTGATTTTGTAAGGTAAATTACGGACATACAGAATTCTGTTTACTTCTGGAGGGAGTCGGACCTGCATAGAAAATCAACCGTTGTTATATCAATTTAAAAGGAAATTTCATTAAAATACTTACATTGTTCCGTTTTTGCATTGCAAGTGCCATTTTTGTGTGGAAATTAAATTATTTTTTTTGATACGTTTATAAAATGGAGTTTGTTTTGTGAATTCACGAAATTTGAGCTTCGTTCGAAATGACAGCTGTTTGTTTATAAATAGATAACTGTCAAAAATAAATCAACAAAATTTGAATTTCAGCAAAAAAATTGCAACAAAAATCAAAATAAATAAATAAAAATGTTATCAGATGCCTTCGATGATTCATTTGATGCTGAATTAGCGTCTCTTGAGTTACCACAGCCACCAGCACCAAAACTCGCTGCAATTGAAGCTCAATCCGTAGAATCAACTACCGAACAAGAAAATGAAACAACCGGCACAGTAAAAAAAGCCCTCAAACAAAACTGTATTTTAGTAAATCCCAAACAACGAGGCAATCCAATCATAAAGTCAATCACAACAGTTCCATGGGAATGGGATGACATTGTGCCAGATTATGTAGTTGGTGCGACAACTTGTATTCTGTATCTTTCACTTAAATATCACAACCTTAATCCGGATTATATTCATCAACGGTTGAAATCACTTGGAAAAATGTATGAGTTACGAATACTTTTGGTCCAGGTTGATATTAAAGATCCACAAAATGCATTGAAGACCTTGACACGAATTTGTCTGCTAGCGAATTTGACATTGATGTTGGCATGGAGTTTCGAGGAAGCAGGAAAAATCGTTGAGACCTACAAATTATATGAAAATAAGCCACCTGATATGATTAAGGAGAAAATTGAAGAAGATCCGCATACAAGGCTTTGTGCTGCATTGACAAATATTAAACCGGTGAATAAAACGGATGCCGTAACTCTTTTACAGAATTTTGGTACTTTGGCGAATTTGATTAATTGTAGTGAGGAAAAGTTAGCTAGTGTGTCTGGATTAGGTCCCAGAAAAGTCTCAAAGTTATTTAAAACGTTAAATGAACCATTTTTGAAATAAAAAAATAAATTTTTGTTGAAATCATTCAATGTGTTTTATTATTTCACATTTTATTTTGAATCTGATTCATGGCATTTCATTTAGAAACCGCCACCACCACCCCAGCTGGCAGTTGTTGGGGCAGCTTCTTCATTCCATTCATCCATGGTTGGAGCAACAGCTGGAACAACACCTGGTGTGGCTTCAGCTTCATCGGCCCAATTTTCAGTAGCTTCTGGAATTCCTTCGTCACCCAAATATGGTGCAACTTCTTTAGGTGCAGCAATAGCTTCCTTAGCAGCAGCTTCATCCTTTTCAGCTTCCTCAGGATCACGGTAGAAGAACAAGTCACACATAACTTCCCATTTTTGTTCACGTGAGATTTTACCACGAAGACGTAAAACTTCACGGGCCAACAACCACCACATCAAACCAATGGAGTATGGTGACTTGTTATTGCATGGAATTGCAATATCAACATATTTCAAGGGTGAATCGGTGTTGCAGAAAGCAATTACCGGAATGTTGACATATGAAGCTTCAGTTAAGGGTTGATGATCAGTCAATGGATCAGTTACGATCAAAAGACGTGGCTCACGGAAAGCTGGTTGAATTTGATTGGTGAAAGCACCAGGAGTGAAACGGCCAGCAATTGGTGTAGCTCCAGTGTAATGGGCGTATTTCAAGACAGCACGTTGACCAAATGAACGGGATGAAATGGCATAGACCTGTAAACAAATGACTTGATATTAATACCTTCATTTCATTTACAAAATAATTTGAATTTTTTGAAATTTAATCAGTATTAAAGTCGGCATCAATAATTTTCAGCCCCGAAAGATGATAAATAATGTCATCATAATAAAAATTTCATCTTAAGATAAATTTTCATTCAATATCTTACCTCTCCAGGTTGTTCAATAGCAACAATTGCACGTGCAGCTAAGAGAATTTTCTCCCAGGTACGACCCAAGTTGATGATATGAACACCATCTTGACGACGCTTGTAGACGTATTGTTCCATTTGGAAATTTACATTTTCAGAACCCCAATGGGTTGTTGCAACTAACATTTTGGTAGCATCCTCCTCTTTGAAGGCAAGCAAATCGAGTCCTCCCGACATCGTACGTAGGGTTTTTAATTATTTTAATTAAAGAGCAACGGATTAACCTGAAATTATACAAGAAAAATTGTGTATGAATATACAAAGTCATGTACACGTACAGAAATGGCTGCTTCTATGAAGTTTCACGTGGCCTCATATTTTTAATGTTATTTGAGAAGAAAAAACAGGGTTTTGTGGAAACCTCCATTGAATTGAAGGAATTTATGATCAAATGGATCAATTTCCGATAATTTTTCTAATAAAATTTAATTGAAAATTAGTTAAATTTGAAGAAAAATATGACTTACGTTTAATGCCACTTGGGAGTTGATTGAAAAAGGAAGAGACGTCAAAAGATCGACTCGAATACATTTTCAATCGAAATCGAATTCAATTTAGGGTACGAAATTTCAAGCGTACACATTTGAACTTTTGCTTTTAAAATTAATTTATATCAAAATTTAAATAAAAAAATCCTACTTTTTAACTAGGTTTAAAATGAAAATATTTGAAAACCTTTGTTGACGTACAAATTTTTTGAATTTCATGTATGTGTGTCTATAAACATATCCAAGGTTGCGTACCCCGTAAAAATATGAACGAGCCCTGATAATATTTTGACATTTAAAATCTTCGAAGAACACATCATACATTGATCAACAATCTCACAAAAATCTCAATATTTTTTCTTTGTTTTTATCCATTAATTCGCGTTTCGACTTCTTCTAAATTGTTATTTCCAGTGCCAAATGGAAATTTTTATCAAACACACATGTGTTAATTGTCAAGAAGAGATAACCGGCATCGGTATTTTATGTAATGATTGTACAGATTATACCTCTTGCTTGATTTGTTTTTCATCAGGAGGTAATTTTTCCCTTAAAATTCTTTTACCTTAAAACTTTAAATTTAACTTTCTGTCATTAGCCGAGACTGGTGCCCATCGTAACAATCATTCATACAAATTTATCGATACGGGAACTTTATCAATATTTCGTGGGAAGAATGGATGGTCAGCCAAAGAGGAGTTGCATTTGTTGGATGCAATTGAACAATACGGGTATGGAAATTGGCAAGATATTTCCAAGCATATTGAAACAAAATCTCCGGAAGATGCAAAAGAGGAATATATAAGTAAATTTTTACATGGAACAATTGGACGTCATACATGGGGACCTGAATTCGAGAATCGGCCAATTCTGAAAGATCACACACATCCAACTGACACAACACAAATAAGTCGAGTACAAACAGATAAGATGCCTGTGCTGGACATTTTACCGGAAGAGGCTCAGCAATTGGGTTACTTGCCAAATAGAGAGGATTTTGAAATTGAATATGATTCACCGGCCGAGAAAATTGTTTCAAATCTCTTGATTACCCCAGATGATGATGATGTTGATTTATTGGTGAAATTGGCACAAATTCACATGTATACAAGAAGACTGAAGGAACGAGCACGTCGCAAGAAACTAGTCAGAGACTATCAATTGGCAGCACAATTCTTTCGTGGCAATATTCGACGTGGAAATCGTCAGACAAAAGATCAAAAAGAATTTCGTGATAGATTTCGGGTATTTGCTCAATTTTATACAAGTCCACAATACGACAGATTACTTTACAGTCTCGAAGGTGAACGAACTCTAAGAACTCGTCTCCAAGAACTCAATCGATATCGCAGTAGTGGACTTACGAAAATCGATGAATGCATTTACTATGAACAACAAATGGCACTTCAACAAAAAGGAAATAACACGACAAATTATTCGGCACACCAATCCGGACATCAACGCAGCGAATTAAATGAAAATAAACAGACATCTGAACGTCTTGCTCTTCTCCATCAATTGGCACAACAAAATAAGAACAAGATAACC
Source organism: Culicoides sonorensis (assembly GCA_900002565.1). Taxonomy (NCBI): domain Eukaryota; kingdom Metazoa; phylum Arthropoda; class Insecta; order Diptera; family Ceratopogonidae; genus Culicoides; species Culicoides sonorensis. Next base: position 43,212 of record LN483707.1, on the reverse strand, counting down.
ACCACCACCACACAAGACACACACGATCATCTCAATAACAATAATACCGAAGATTTCTCGTCAAAAGAATCATCGCAACTTCAGGATGTTGTAAATCAAACACGCCGCCAATTGCTGTCATCAAATGAAATGCAAATTTGCTCAATTACAAATAAACCTGCTCCGAATTACATTACATGTAAAGCAGTGATGCTGGCGGGAGGCCATAAATACCAACAGCCAACCAACCCATCAGAGAAAATGATGAAAAATTATTTCTCAAAATGTGGGTGGTTACAGTAAATTAAAATTATTTTGGGGTATCATTTTAAAATAAATTTAAATGGGCAGTTAATTTATAATTTTTAAAAGGAAATGTGTGAAATTGAAACAAAAAAATGCCATTTGACTGTGGCTTAATCTATTATCTATAAATGTTATTCGCAATGTATCAAAGGTATGATTAAATAAATTTATAAACGTGATATTAAAAGGAAATTCTTTTAAATGGTGATTTGAGTTAGATTTTGAAGTTGATAGACACTGAAAAGAAAACACATGCATTAAAATTGTTTAGACATTGATTTTAATTTTTATTTTATTTACTTTCGTCTGTTTGTCTTTTCTTGTAACATTAAATTGTTCTTTTCTTCAATGTTAAATGGAAGTTTTTTTTTTTTAAAGATTTTAAAAATTTTGTATTTTTGGTATAAATTTTAACTTCACTGAATTTATCCACGACCTTATTTACGACTATACCAGACTTGAGGAGGTGCTTTAAGCATTTCTGGATACTTCAAAGCTCAATTCAAGATTTTCACCTTTCTTTTTCGATGAAATTTTGTTTTTCCTGGGTTTTTTTTCTTTTTTTTCTCCATGTAATTTTTTTTAAATTGCTACCATCACCATATGGTAGCTTCAACTCGAAAATTACAAATCACTGCACAATTGAAAGAACTTTTAATTACCAACGACTCTCGTTAGCTCTCGATCTATGATGGTGTGACCTTGAAAAATTTTCAGGAACTACTTAAAATTGTCTAGTATTGCAAAAAAAATGCTACCAACGTTTTTTGGTAGCTACAAATGTATGATGGCTATACGAAGGAAAAAAAATTAGAAAATGCAGAAAAATCGTTTCGAAAAAGAAATTTTCCAAATCTTTGAACGTGCTCATCATAGTTCAAAAAACCCGCAAAACACCTGACCCAACTCAGAAAAGTCGTTAATAAAATCGTTGGTAAATTCTGTCAGTTTAAATTTTAACCCTTCTTCTTATTATTTTTTTGTTTAAATTTTTTTGTTGTAATATTTGCTGTATAGTGACAATGTTTTAGTTTCACTTTATCATAAATTTATTTTATTTTTAATGTTATCTGTTTAAATTTTCTGTCTTTTGATCAAAGCTATAAAGTTTTCCATTTATTTAAAGTTATTTTTTTTTATTATATTTTAACATTTGCTTTTAGAGAAGAATCGGTTTTAGTTTAAATTTTATCGATAGGTGGTATTTTATTTATTTATTTTAAACAAAAAAACTAAAATCGATTTCAAAATAAAATTGCGTCTCATGTTCTTCGTTCATTTTCGCGACAACACTTTAACAACATTTTAACATCTTAATCTAGGATACAATTTTTCGAGACATCATTCTTTAAATTTTTCTGCTGTGCTTCTCCTTTTCAAACACTAATAAAGTGCATTCTTTTCTATTTTCTGTGTTTTTATTTGCTTCAGTTCAATATTAATTTGTTTACATAAAGTCTTGATAAATGGTTGGATTTTCGGTTTCATTTAAATATTTCGCTATTATAGTTAAATATATTTGTTTCTTTTATTTTTATCTATTTTAATAGTAGATGGGATATTTTTTCTTCAACAATGTACCGTCGTTAAATTCAGAAAAAAATTTAAAATATTTTTTTTTTTTGGGTTTCTGTTACATTTTTATATGCTTTTTAATTAGAATTTCAACATTAAATTCATCATTTCCTTTCAAAATATTTCATTTATACATCGAGTAATTTTTTTTTATTATATTTTTTCTTCTTCAACATTTCAATAAATAACTGTAACTGTGTGTTTGCTTTTCATTTCAAAAAATATATGTGAGCATTCGTTTTTGATTTGAGTTGATGTGTGTAAATCAAAATTAAATATTTTAAATTAAGAATTTTCAAAGGGTTTCTTTTTTATGTCCAAAGTGATAGTTATTCGACTACATTTTAAAGCTATTCTGTTCTATTCTATCTAAAGATTATAATTGAGCTTCTTAAATTCGAGATGGTTATAATTTGATAAGATGAGGAAATTTGTAGAGCAAAATTTTTAGAGTTAACCCATTATCCGCCTCTCCTAGAAATATTGAGTTTAAAGCAAAAAATTCTTCAAGGATTTGTTCTTTGTGTAACAGTGATCACTTTTTGTTTCGATGAAAATTTTGAGTTTCATACAAAAATTTTACAGGAGAGCCGTTTGAAAGTTTCGTATAAAACCACAAAAATACGTACAGAATTTTTGTACGAAGAGGAAAAAATTACATGACTTTCCATCTTATTTCTGCTAATAATTTTCTTATATTAATCGAAAAAATCAAAATAACTGGCCTGACATCTTTGAAACATGTCTAATTATTTATATTGAAAATTTGAAGGAAATATTTTGAGAGTTCCTAGGAGAAATCTGGCTCCAAAGTTACTGGTAGAAAAATCGACCAGCGGCGGTGAATGGGTTAAATTAAATTGTAAATAGTCCAGGGCCGGATTTAAATATTTTTTTGTAGGGAAGGGGAAAATATTTATTCAGATTCCCCTCTCTCGTAAATCCGATGCTGGGCAATATGGGCAAATATCTTTGAATGGCGATTCAACATTAATACAGACAAGTCTCCATATAATGAAAATAAGCTGTACGCAATGATTCTATATAATGAATAGTCAGTATCTATAGAAAATGAAGATCCATAGAAACTGCTAGGTTCTTTAAAGCTTATATACAACGAACCCTTTGCCGGCCTGAGTCCTGGTTCTTCTTCATGGGGGCCCGTCTTATACTCTGCTCTGATCTGACCACCCTTGATTCGTATCAGCCATTTATATTTTGTATTATGTTCAGCTTTGCACCATGTGATCTTAAAAAAATTTTAAGATAATTGAAATAAAAATATCAAATTTTCCGTATTTTTGAACTGAAATTAATCGCATTCATCGAAAAAACCCTTTGAAAATTTGACTTCCTTTCTATTTAATTATAATTTTGATTTTTTTAAAGGTTTTTTGGGAGACTCCGTGTAAACTTTTAACTGGAATAATTTAAAATTTAGTTACAATTTTTTTTCATATCATGAAGGAAGGACTTAAATTATTTTTCTATAAGGGCTTCTCGTTCTTTTAAATCTTTTTTTTTCATATAAACTATAAATAAATTTTTATACATAACAATTCAGTGTTTTTTTTTTCTTCATCTAACTAACATTAATTCTATAAACTATCATTTTAGGAGTTTTTGTATCTTTTTTTTTAAAGTTTGTGGTTTTTTTATATATAGAGATTTTTTTTTTTTAAATATAACATTTTAATTCATTTATTTAGTTATCTTAAATATTTAATTAGAATATGTAATATTAATTATTTTTTTTTATTTGTTGTAAATTTTTATAATAATTTTTTTTTTAATTTAATTTTAATTTTAACCACTTACCACAAAATGGAGTTACTGTTACATTACATTTTGTTTTGAATTATTAGTAAAATTTTAGTTTGTGAGGGTTAATGAAATTTCATTTTAATTCAACGATTTTTTTTTTTATTTTAAAGGAAAATTAAATTAAAAAGTTATCTGAATTTGATTTTTTTTGTATTTTAATTTAAAAAAGTTCTTTTTGCGGGAAAATATTTTGAGGTTATGTTTTTTTTCGTAGGGTGTAACTAAAATACAAAACATAAAAATTGGGATCATAAGTCAATTGTTCAGCCACTTTTTTGAAATAATAGTTTTAAATGTAACTTAAATTCGTTAAATGTTTCGATTTAAATATTTTCGCAGGAAAAAGAACTCTTTCATTTTTGGTTTTTAGATGAGATTCTTCATTCATTTGTGGTTATTCTACAAAAAATTCCCTTGTATCGTTTTCCATGTGTGTGTTTTTTGCTACTTTATGCTAACTTTGTGTAAATTGAGTTGGTTTTCATGTGACTTTAATATAAATTTTATCTAAATTTAATGAAAAAAATGATTCATATCTGACTTGCTTCTCAAAAAAGGGAAAAAATTAAAATTAATTGTAAATTACGTAATTTATTAATGTTATATAATAACGCTCTACTACCCTTTTTTTATTTAAATTTATATTATTAACTTATAATATTATAATAATTTATATGAAAGCGTATGATTTCGTATTTCACTTATAGTTTTTATTTCACGTTTTTTTTGTCTTAAATTTAAATGTAAATAATAAATTTTTTGTTACTTATTTTATGTTTTTTTTTTCATTATATTAAATTTAACGTTTATGTTTATAATTTATTAATAATTATTCTGTATTGTTTGGTTTGTTAACTTTTTTATAAAACGGTTTCCATTTCAGCAATTTCTGTCTTGTATGACCTGTTTAAATGTTATATGTTAATAAAATTCGAAGGATTTTTAATTTGGGGTCCTTACCATCGGTGCAAATCCTGTGCACTTCCACCAATGCTTAAATTATTCAACAGTTGTCGGTGGTGTATGTTATGTTTATGTGCAGACTCAATTAGGTCTGAGGTGGAAACAATTCTGGCTTGTGGTGCTTTAAGTCCATGTTGATCCATAGTCTTTTCCAATTGTCGTATTCGTAGGCGTGCCATATCAAGTTCATGTTTCACCTTCCACAAGTGCGTATCACAAATTGGATCTTTGCATTTGTGTTGTTTAAGGATTTCGGTTGCCTCGAAAACAGCACCTCGGAATGTAAGGGATTTGCCCATTGAGAGTGAGATGAGGGCACAACAACCACCACGATCTGATTTGGCTAAACGTTTACGGAAATACTTGAAATAGAGATGTTCAAGGAGGAGGAGAAGGGCAGCCAATAAAATACCAGCCATGAGCAAAAGGAAAGCTGATAAGAATTGTTCGAGAGCTAGGGGATCGGAAGACTTGTGTTCTTGTTTGCCCGGACGACAAGTACCTGTCATCCAATAGCGACGTAAACGTTCGAGATCACCATTTGCCCGGAACTCAAGTAAGCGTTTATTGAACATGCCAACATATTTTGAGTTGCGACTGAAGGCTAAACCGTAACCCTATGAAAAAATTTCGCATTTAAAAATATTCTTAAATCCCAAATTATGTTACTTACCGTCATTGCATACCATTGTCCTACTGTCAATAGACGACAATCCTCATCTTGCTGCACTAAATAATCTAAAACAGTTCCATCATAGACAAAAGCATCCAATTGACCATTTAAAACACTGGCAACACCTTCAGCAACACTTGTCCGATTGTAACTGTAAATAAACATTAAAAAAGATTGTTTTGATTATCAAATACCGCTATATGTCACGAAATGTGGTTAATGGACACCCTAAATTTCACTATGAACTGATACAGGAAATGAAATTGCACTAAAATTCCCATTATTTATCTTTAATTTCATTTTGAAACTTTTAAATTGTTCAAGATCTTTTAAAATAAGTTGTGAAAAGATAATTCAATTTATTATCTTTGGCAAAACTTGAAATTTCACACAAAAAAAACCTATGCATGTTATGTAACATGTCATAAAATTTGTTGATTTGGAATCAAACTCGAGCAATAAATTTTTTTGTTCTGTAATTTTTTTTTTCATTGAAATTTAAAGATAAATCTTACTCACTCTTTCATGTAATAATGCATTTCTTTGAAATATTTGGCAATTGTGGAGTCGGTATGACTGTATGGAATTGTGCCAAATTTGATGCTTGGTTTATGTGAATAGGGGCGTGATAATCGTGTGTCATCCAAACCGGTAAACTCATGAAATTCCTCACGAGTGATCATGAAGGCGGCCAGGTTGGCAGTGTAAATAGCCAAAAATACGACAGCAAACATGGCCCAGACATTTGTCATGAAGCGTGAAGTGAAACCGCGTGGTGAATCAACATGAACGGCGGCCTGTTGAGAAAATATTTTATTTTAATGGGTTTTAAGCTGATTTGATTGAAATTGACATACCTGAAATAGAACTGCCCATACAAGCCAATATGTTCTGAACAAGGAAAATTTATGTGGTGTGTCTGAGGCTTTTGGCATTGAAAATTTCATATTGAAACCACTTGGAGACAGCCACTCAAAAAGGAAGATCATGAATGTTGCTGCTTGAATTGCAACAATTCCTACCAACATCCATGACGCTGTATCAAAAGGCTCTAAGAAAGCAGTTGGTGAAATGATTCCAGTACGCTTTGCAACTACAATCGCCATTCCTGTTTCCATGAATGGGACACTGAAATCAACAACAGCTTCACGTTCCGCATTTATCATTAACGAAGTGAGGACCATGTCAGTTTTGCGATTAACCAATTCATGGATAAGTCCGTTCCATTTTCCATTCTCTAAGGTACCCCATCGACCATCCTCAACTCGTACCAGCTCATAGGTGAATCCAAGTTCTTCAGCAAATTTTTCAAGTAAATCTATACAAAAGCCACTACAACACTGATAAAACGATCCATTTTTGTGAGCTTGGCCCATATCAACGTCAGATATCTCGTGATCAGATGCAACACGACACAAAACACCACGATCCATCAAACATTTGCCTGTCACGGGATCAGCTGGCGACAGATTTATGTAAGGTGCTTCCTCCAAAAACGTTATTTTAAGATGAAATTTTTCCGGGACACCCTGTGGTGGTGCATGTGAATTTCCAGGCCATGCAATATCACGAATATCCAATTGTTGTTGTTGGACTACCCACGATTTCCATACACCTATTTCTTCCCACACCAATGTCTTACTATTGATACTGGGACGTAAATTCATTATTTTAAGTTCTGCTGATTTCAAATCGCCATCGGCAGTAAATTCAATATTTGGTTTATTCAAATCATTTTCAATTGAGACATTGCGCAGATAACGGAAAAATTGTTCACCGTTATCCCATCGGCCACGTCCCTGATCTTCACAAGACAATTGATGTGTGCTCAGATCACGATTTGTATTTTGTGGATCATTTAAAAATGCCTCAACACCAAATGCGTACACTTTGATGCCATTTCCAATTTCATTGATGAGGGCACTACTTGAGGTGTCAAAGTGCACTCCAAGCATACCAACGGGAAATTGTGACGTTGGCTGGGTATTTTCAATGACAGATTGCGTTACAACCCATACATAATTTTCGCCTGTGATTTTCAATTCCTCAGCTGTTTTTAGGATGTGAGAGGCTTCTTCTTTGGTGGAGTATAACAACATGACACGCGCTTCACTGTTAACCAACTCAAGTAAGTCACTGGGACGTGTGACAATAATTGAATTGAGAATCGTGAATTTAAAGTGATCCTGATAAATTTAAAATGTAAGTTAATTCAATGAAAATTTAAGTCAAATTTGTTTTAATGTTACCTGAACAGCAGCTACGCGCTCCCTCACTGCTTGCACAAAGTCATCATGCCCCGCAATCTGTGAAGTAACTACAGAAAACTGATGCCATTTGTAACGTTCGAGAATGGCCAGCATAGCAGCACTCTGATGCTCTATGCTAGGTGCCAACTGCAGTTGCATCGTAGATTGCGAGGCTCTTCTCTCAAGTCCGGAATTGTCTGCATTCCATGAAATCACTGGTATGCCTAAATATCCTGCTAGTTGTAAAAAGTATTGTGCAGATGCTGTAGATCTCCCATACTGTTCATAATTCATCATGTACAGAATGGATGAAACATTTGCATGTAAAAATTCCTTACATAGTGTATTTAAAATAGCTATAAAAGAATTTCATTGAAAATAATTTATGATAATATTTACATTTCAATGAAAAAATGTTACCAGTGGGGCTTGGTGTTAAGCTCATCATGTCAAAATGTACATTAGATACAGTAAATTCATAGTTTGAGAGAAAAGAAAGCTTTTGACCTCTGATTTTATTCAAGCCATTTACAGCCGAGTTGATAGCTCGCAGATATTCTCGCTTCCCAAAATTCGTGTGTGGTGCAATAAGACCCACATGCAGCTGTTCCTTTGGCTTTACTTTGGGACCAGTCTTTGTGGCATCACCCCACGATTCGACCTCTAAGAAGGAGACAGTTGATAGAAGTAGAAAAAATAGCACAAACGCGAACCAATTCATTGTCTCGCAATAGTTGTTAAATAAATGAACACACTACACGAACAATTTTCACTACAATTCTACACTTTATCGCATTATTTTTGGCATTTTCTTTTCAATTTCTTTGTTCTTCCTTTTTTCAGATGTGATTTCCAATTAAATGATAACTTTTTTTTAAATATAAAAAAGTCAAATTTAAAATGGTGCGCGTCACACCCAAAATTTTCTTCCTTTCAGACAGAAGAAGATGATTTTTTTTTTTATGTAATATATATTGAGTGTGTGTGTGATGTAAGTTAAGCAGTGAGTTAATGTTGATGCTACTACTGGTACAGTGAAAATGGTTATGTAAAAGTTATTGAAAATTTTTTCCTCTATTCCTCCTAACTCACAACTACTCACATACATACACACAGTACAGCAAACACACGTCAAATTGCGTTGATATTTGATATGTAATGAGAAAAACAGATGAACAGTAAAAGAGTGTGTCGTGCTCTGTTCATAGAAATAATACTCAAAGATCATCTGTCTTATTCTTATCAATGGACCACAGAATCCTGTTTCAACCTAAACATTGCAACAGCACATGCGTGTATTTTTCAAAACAGAGAAATTTTTCAACACATCTGTATCGAAATAATCATCTGATTGTGATTTATGTTTGGAGAGGAAATTGGAACTTTACAAGCAAATGACTCGAATATAATGTGTGATATAAAAAAAAAACATTGTCTGAGTACTAACTTTTCTTTTTCCTCCTCAACAAATGACAAAAAGAAATGTGAGTGCAGTCATATGAAATATTATTGTTAAATTTGATAAGAAAAGCAACATGTGTGGAAAATTACCTCTATTGTCTTATAGACGACAACTCGAAAATTCACTCACATGGAATTTATTCACATATTTTTTGTATTTACACTTCATATCATATTAAGCGCCTATATATGGGTAATTATGATAAAATAAACAATCTTTCAAGGATATTTGCATATATCCGTATAAAATGAGAGAATATTGAAAAAAATCACATAGCCAGGCGTCTCCACAATTTTAACAGATTTTTATAGTATGTATATAAAAGATACAATTTAATGACTGAGCATTTGTAAGACAAATGAGTCACGATTAATTTAACGACTCAGTTCTCTTCTGTTCTTTTTTTGCTGCATTGTTTTAATGGAAATAACATGAAAATTGCTTTCATTTTATTTAATATTTAACTACAATAATGAGATTCGCTTCATTTCACTTGTTTTTTTTGGTATATTTATTTTATAAAAATAATTTACTTTAATTGACTTGATTATAACAGATATTTATTGAATTTTATTAATTTGAGCAAATTTTTCACCCAAAATTAATTCCAGACAACATAATTTTTTGTCAGTTACATAATAAGAGTTGACCCCCAACCTCGGTTTTTTTCATGTATAAGTAAAGTTAAGATGAAAATCAGATTCAAACAAATAAAAAAAAATATTTGTCTCATCTATCACATTAAACAAGTTCTATTTATGGCGAAAACTTTCATTTTGGTCATAGCAAGTTTACTTGTTTGTTAAGTCGATGATCGTAAACAAAATTACCAAAGTAATCACTGTTTATTTTTGCTTTCATGCATTAATTTTTGTTTTTTGAAAAGTTGTGTTAATTTGAGTTGAGATGAACATCGTGAAGAATGAGAAAAGACAAAAAAAATCTGAAGTAGTGACTGATTGAAAGCTCATTCACGGTTTTCGGAATTTTTTTTTTCAAACGCTTGAATTTCTCCAAACGCTCACATTTTTTCCAAACGTTCGATTTTTTTCCAAACGCTCGAATTTTTCCAAACGGTCGAATTTTTCCAAACGATCAATTTCTTTCCAAACGCTTCAATTTTTCCAAACGCTTGAATTTTTCCAAAACGCTCGAGTTTTTTCCAAACGTTTGAATTTTTCTCAAACGCTCAAATTTTTTCTAAACGCTTGAATTTTTCCAAATGGTCGAATTTTTCCAAACGCTCGAATTTTTTCCAAACGGTCGAATTTTTCCAAACGCTTGAATTTTTCCAAACGCTTGAATTTTTTACAAACGCTTGAATTTTTTCCAAACCCTCGAATTTTTTCCAAACCCTCGAAGTTTTACAAACGCTCGAATTTTTTCCAAACGCTCGAATTTTTTCCAAACCCTCGATTTTTTTCCAAACCCTCAAAGTTTTACAAATGCTCGAATTTTTTCCAAACGCTTGAATTTTACCAAACCCTTGAATTTTTTCCAAACGCTTGAATTTTACCAAACGCTTGAATTTTTTCCAAACGCTTGAATTTTTTCTAAACTCTCGAATTTTTTCCAAACGCTCGAATTTTTTCAAAATCACATTGTACAATTTCAAATATTTGTACACTTTTGTTTATTTTTCAAACTGAAGTGAAAACAAAGTACTATAAATTTGCATACTGTTGACTTAAACAAATATCTCATCATTCGAAAATGATGACAAAAAATGAGTAGGAATTGCCAAATAAAATAAAATTCATCAAAACAAGGTTCGAAATCCATTTTAAATGCAAAATTCCTTATCCATCCATCCTTTTAAAAAAAACTTCTATTATCAGATTTAAACCATTTTAAACTGAAATTGAAGCTTCATGTTTTTTTTTAGTAAAAAATCTTTTTTTTTAATCAAATTTCAGTGAATGACTATTTAAAAAATTATTAAATGGACAACCCACATATTAAATACAAATTTTGTACAAAAAAATATACAAAAAAAAAATCACTCCGTATAAATATTACAGTTCAACAGTTTTACCTTACATCATCCGGCTACAATAAACACTGATTTAGTTTTCAACTTGATCTTTAACGAATAAGAAGATTCGTTTAATTTTTTTTATTAAATTTAAATTTAATTTTCATTTAAAAATGACTTTTAACACCATTTTTTGGCTCACATTATCATTGAATATTGTGATCGTGATTTCAATGTCTTACAAAAAAAATGAACAAGATATTTATGAAGCAGGTGAATTTAATGTAGAATGACCTTCAATTATTTACTAGTCATGAGTCTAATTTACATTTCAATTACATTACATTTAAATTAAACGTATATTGTTCTAAATTAAAATAAAAATTTAATAAAATAAAATGAATTCAAATTTAGATTTAATCCCCGTCTCATCAACGGTAATACCGTTACATGAGCTGACAGTGTCTTCACATGGCAATGGAACTGATGAACATATTCCTAAAATGTTGAGTCGAAGTGAAATTAAAAAGCTACTTAAAAAGCATCAAATTAGTGAAGAAAATCCACATGAATTGATTACTGGTAAAAAAAATCATGATTGAATGATTTAAAATAAAAATGTGTGACGCTTGATAATTTAAATTTCAGCTAAGAAGAGTTCAACTCGCCGAAAATCGAGAATGGCCTATGTATTTAGAAGTGTGTGAAATAACTTATGATAAATCGAAGAAAAAAAAATAAAATTAACGAATGAAAAAAAAAACAGCACACGAACAACATTTATCATTATTAATTTTCTTAACATTGACTAAATTCATTGAATTCACATTAAAACATGAAATTAATTTTGTAATAAATTTAAAAATAACAAATGACTTATTTAAACTGATATTATCTGGGGTATTTTTGTATTTTTTACGCTCATACATAATTTGATAGGATTCCAGGAAAACATGCACAAAAATAAGTGTGGCGCCGCCTTCAATATAAAATGATAATCCAGAGTGATGTAGATTAGAGGGTAATGGTTTTCGATTAACACTTCATTGCATTGAGTGGGACTTTTGAGTCATGAGTCAAAACAGACCCTTATTTGGTTTGTGTTGCAGGAAAAATATAAGAAAAACGATGTCTACTATTTTAAATACAATTTTGGTTTCTTTTTTTGCTTTTACTGGGTGTTTCTGTTAAAAAAAATGAGGCGCGGACTTGGAATTTTTCTTTTAGGCGGAGCAAATATTTTCACAGATGTAAAATCTCGTCATTCGATACAATTTTTCCATGAGAATATAAAAAAAAATTTGGCCTTGGTCTGAATCCCTTGATTCGTTTTGGGCCAATTTGACCCAAATGATCAAAAAGTGTTAAGCCAAATAATCAATTTTTTTTTTCATAAAGAAATTCACTCATAGCGGTGGTGGCTACGTTAAATTGATAGTAAACTATTAATTGACATACTTTTGAACCTTATCAATGCTGTTTTTACCAATTTTTTGCACTTCTGATAAGGGGCTATTAAACTTTTTTTTTGCGAATTTTGAAACGATATGAAAAGGCACAGTGCTTTTAGTGATTATCACATTAAATTTAGGGAGAAAATTTATGAGAAATTATAAGTTCGTGGATGGCTCATGAAATTGAGCCAAAATCAGTCATTATACGCCAATAACCGCCATTTCTACCATGAACAGCCATGACCTGCCCTCGATGGCCATGACCTACCCTAAGGTCCCTTGAATTTAGGCTGAAATGAAAATCTGAGTAAAATCCTACGGTTTTATACCCTAAATTTATTATTTTTCATAAAAATTCTTAAAAAATTTTATTGCCGATAAGACATCATCATATGAGTGGTTGAACGCCCTATTAAATTTTTGCATGATAGCATTCTTTGACTATTCTTTCGTTATCAGCATAAAATTAGAATCAAAATATTTGTGTATGTTCACAATCACAAATGCACAGTACAAAAAATAAACATTATCGGTTTATTTGACTCATATTCATATCAAAAATTCAGTATTAAATTTCAACTTTTCATGAGCACATCAGACGCGCATTTAAAAATTTAAATTCAAATTAATCACATTGATATCATGTCAATCAAAACACTTCTTGTAACGACTTTTACCCTTTTCTGTGTATACATCACACACATCCTATGCATTATTAACGGTGTTCCGATAGATGACTTAAATGACGCTCCATATCAGGTTTCAATAAGACTCAAATCTCTTGATGGCACATTCGGATCAGGATTTATTTGTAGTGCCGCTCTCATTGACAGACAAAATGTCCTTACATCTGCTCAATGTTTGCACGATTCTACTGGAAAATTATTGTCACCTGAAAGTTTTACCCTCGTGTTTGGAACAGTTTATCGCACAAAAGCACCATCACAACACATTTCCCGGAATATTCGCAAGATTTATTTGCATGAACGATTGAATGTGACAAAGCGTGTCTATGATTTAGCAGTTTTGCGATTAGATGAGGGAATTCCAAGGAATTACAGTCAAATACGTGAAGTAAGTTTAAGGGAAAATGACGTTAAAGGAAATACTGATTGTAGAGTAGCTGGATGGGGAAGCACTGTGGATGGAGGACCGTACTCTGATATGTTACAAATGGTTGATTTGAAGGTCATGGGACCGCAAAATTGTAATAATAGTGCACTTGTGCTTGGAAGACCATTGGATGAGGATCACCTTTGTGTGGGAGCTCAGAAAAAGGGAGCGTGTCATGTAAGAAAATTCATTTTAATTTTTTAAAATTCAAATTTTTAACGGTTATTTTCAGGGTGACCTCGGTGCACCTCTTATATGTGAAAAATACAATTTAACTGGAATTGTTACATTAGAAAATGGATGTGGAGCACCTGGAAGACATGCAGTGTTTACGAGCGTTTTCTCCCACAAACAATGGATTGAATCTGTCCTGAAAATGGATAACTCTGCAAATTTGAATAAGACAGGATTTGTTTTACTTGTATCATTATTATTACTATTAAATTTATAAAAATAAATACTGTTTTTATGTAAAATTATATTTTGAATTTTTTTTTGGCACCCTGGAATTTTGATTTTGGAATTTCATTTCTCAATTTACGCTTTTCACCTAATTTGACTTGCAAGTCATCACTCCTTGTTTCATTTTCTTTTATAATTTCATCTGGTTGACTGTCAGGTTGAGAGCCATCACTAGATTCATATGTAACTTTTTCAGTGACAACATTGAATAACGATGATTTTTTAAACGTTTTTCTTCTAGGTTTAATGAAGGCACCTTGCAAACCAGATTTAATTGGAGAAATCACCGTTGGATCTTCCTTTATTTTTATTTTACTTGCACACGTTTTACTCAACACATCCATACTTTTAAAATCATTCAAAATATTAGTTATATTAAAGTCCCCATATATCGGTAACTGGCCTAACATCATCGGGTCACTATTCGGCAGCTTTCGAAAATCTAAAATCTGTTTCTTGATTCGCAGTAAAGCATCCAAAAGTGGGAAAATTAATGCACTTGTGTCTGTTTTCACCAAATTCCATGTAAAACGATACGGAACTCCGGCGATTTTATATTTAAATTTTAAAATGTTATCACAAAATGAGACATCGTCAGCGGTTGGTTGAGTTATGGTTGAGATTATTTTTGATTCGTTCATTTCAAGGTGTGGATTTAATTTCTAATGTACATTAAAATGAGAAAAAAATGATATTTTAATTTTAATTTTAGCATTGGAATGAAATATCAAATTACTTTTGCTATTGTGATTGCTTCTTCTTTTGTTATTTCACATTTAAATGTTTCAGAAAAATTTGTGAGACACACCAAAATACTTGAATTTTCTTTTACTTCAAATGTGATAAAATGTATTGACCCAGCAATATTTATCAAAGAAGACATTTTAAAAGAAAATTTGTTGTTACGATGATTGTAATTTATTTTTGTTTACTTTCCATACTGTGCAAAAATTAAAATAACAAAAATATAAACAAAGAAATGTCAAATTTGCAAGGCGAATTGAAAATGAAAGAGATTTCGACCCTAAATTTAATGACCCTGGTGAACAATTTTAAACAAATAAAATGGATAATTCAAAGAAAAATTTTCAAAACCACAACCGTCGCAAACTGTGTCAAATCGATCTTGAAAGTCCATGGTGAAATATCAAAGCTCGACAAGAAGAAAAGAAACAAAAAATACCGCTACAATACGAAGAGGAATTACTGAAAAACAATGATTATTTTTTAAAAAAGAACCTCCGGATGGACAATAAAAATTTGACATTGTCATGCTCCCTTCTTCGTTGCCTTGAAAAGCAAACAACTTACTTCAAAACACCGATTCCACTTGAAAAACGTATTGCCATAGCTCTGTATACCTTAGGTTCGTCGGCTGAGTATAGAACCATAGCATATACATTCGGAGTTGGAAAATTCACCATCACTTACTTAGTAGAATTTTGTCAGCCCGTTGTGAACGTTATGGAGAATAGGTATTTGAACAAGCATCTCCAGATAGAACAAATGGAGTCTAAAGTAGATGATTTGGAAAAAATGGGTATGTCCCAATGTTATGCAGCAGTTGACGGATGTCACATAAAGTGTGCCCATGAGAATCGAGATGCGAAATTTACTACAATTTTAAAGGGTGGTACAGTTTGATTTTGTTTGCAGCAGACAGCCGCTACCAATTTGTGTATACCACTGTGTTTCTACTGTGAAGCTGAACACTATAATTTAAATTAACTGAATATTTGTTATAAAAGTTGTTAACTTAATGAAATTCATGAAAAGCATGTAATTGGGCTTTGCCTGTATGCTTTACAAAACTGGCTCTAGCCAGAATAAAATAAAATAAAAAAAAACAAAAATACCAGTGTTGGTGCTCCCGGAAGATGCAATGATACCCAATTGTATGAAGACTCAGAGTTAAAGAAAATGGTTGATGCTCCGTTCAACCATTCTCGTTATGTGAAAAAAAAAAACGGTGGAGTAGACGTTCCCATTTATTTGATAGGTGATTCGGCATTTCGTTTAAGTGAAAACATAATCACTATTTACGTACAGAATATTTTAAGTTTCCGTATGTGTTTCTATAGGAATTAAACGTCTAATGAAATGTCAAGTGAAAATCTTGCATATGAACTTTATTGGTAAGCCTTTCAAAAAAAGGGAATGAGATTTCTTAACATAGGGAACAAATTTGGTACCTAACATATGAAAATAACTCGACTCGAACTCAAATCTAAAATTCGTTTTTCCCATTCTCTTTCGTTTGGGCTTAAAGGACCTATTAGCCGCTCAAAGATTCGAATTCTAGTACTGCTTGTTGAGTGGTAAGAATAAAAAATCATTAAAAACCACGATTAAAAATTGCCTCTGTAGCAATGTAGTAAAAATATCGCAAATGTGAAACAACGGCACCTATCAAATACGGGACACAAAAATCACACCCCATAAACGTCTTCATTCCCCCAATTCACCACAACATAACTTTGACAGTTGTCTGCATAGAAGCGAGTAAAAAAACAATAAATTTTATGACAAGGAAGCAAAAAAGTTTTCCAGTGCTAGAATTTCCTTTTTAAAATTGAGACAAAACAGTGCTAATTCAATTTTAATGCTAGTAAAATAAAGTGTGAAACGTAGATAAATACGTTGCTTATCGATTTAAGTTTAAGTTTGGATGTGAAACTTAATTGTAAGTAGTTAAAATCGAGTTTTGCAAAAATTGAAAAAAAATGATCAAAACGAGAGGAAAAAAAACAAATCATTTAAAAATTATTTTTGAATGAATAAAAATTTTCCTTTAGACACAGAGACACACATGTGTATGTGTATACTTTTATGTGAAGTTGCATAGTAACATATTTAATGTACATTCGCGTACAGAGAGATGGAAAATGTGCATATTAAATATAGTGTGTGTGTGTGTGCAGTGTGTAGATAGACTATAACACTTTTTTTTCACTTATTTTTACCGCAATGAAGAGTATTGATTTTCATGTGTATATTGTAGGAAAATATTTTATATGTGGTTTTTCTTTCATAATAAATTTTCCTTTTATTTTTTGCAAAGAAAAATAATAATATTTAGTTATAGCCTGATTGTTAGTAGTGCTAAAATAATAGATGCCTAAATAAATAAATAAATAAGGATATTTAGTTACAGAGCTGAACGACAACCATACAGACAGAAATAAAAGTGAGTGATGATTGTGTTGTAATGAAGAATAATGAATTGACTTTACATCGTATTTGGTTGCCGCTTTTTGTAATGTATCACAGACATGTGTGAGAGCCTACAAAGAAAAATCACTTTGCGTGTCAAAAGCCTACAAACAAACAAAAGCGATAAAACATTTACTAAATTGATATGATTATAAAAATTGGTAAAGTGAAAATTTAAATGGAAAGAACATCGTATGAGGGGGGTATGACAGTGAAATTAATGTTTGTGTGACTCCCAGATAAGATCAATTTATCTGACAAACTGCTGAAATGTAAAATGAAACAATTTTCCTTTTTTCTCTCTATGCATCGCATGTCTAGGACAAAAAGAAAAAGAAAACAAAAGGAAAGGAAAAAGAAAATTAAAGGACAGAAAATATAAAAGTGAAAAGTACAAAAGAAATTTAATACATGAAAAAAGGATACCGGATCATATTTTCGTTATATAATTTCAAGGTGTCACAAATTCGTTAAATTTAATCAATTTTATACGGTTAATTTTTTTATTTTATGCTCCATTTGAGTTAAATGCAAGGCTTGGAACAATATAATGGGCAATACAATATATTGCAATATATTGCCATAAATAAATATATGTATGGAAAAAATATGGGCCATAAATATATGGCTCGAAAAAATATGGGCCATAAATATATGGTCAATTTGAGAATGTATGGTTTTATTTTCAAATAAAATCATATTATTAATTTGCTATAAATATCTTATAAATAAAAATTAAAAAATTAAGATATTAATAAACTAGCGGAGCATTAGTAATCAGAATGTTTTTTTTTATCTCTCTATGCTTTTATATCTTCAAATATTCTGATATCAATTCAGGTATAAAAAAATTGTAAGATATAAAAAAAATTATTTCATTAAACTTAAAACATTTTTAATACAGAAATGCGGAGCTGCGAAGCAGCGGAGCATTAGTAATCAGAATGTTTTTTTTTATCTCTCTATGCTTTTATATCTTCAAATATTCTGATATCAATTCAGGTATAAAAAAATTGCAAGATATAAAAAAAAATATTTCATTAAACTTAAAACATTTTGATGTCAAATGCTCCGCTGCTTCGCAGCTCCGCATTTGTTTTTTAAGTGTATAGAGATATAAAAACATATTCTGATTACAAATGCTCCGCTGCTTCGCAGCTCCGCATTTCTGTATGAAAAGCATAGAGAGATAAAAAATCATTCTGATTACAAATGCTCCGCTGCTTCGCAGCTCCGCATTTCTGTATGAAAAGCATAGAGAGATAAAAAATCATTCTGATTACAAATGCTCCGCTGCTTCGCAGCTCCGCATAAATGTATGAAAAACTTTGAAGAAATAATATAAAAAATGCATTTAATTTCCCATGTGGACATGCATGTTAACATATACTTGCATGGTTTTTTACATGTAGCATATTGAGAACACTACTTAATTTTGAATAAAAAAATAATATTTTTCCAAAATTACTATTTTTTTAGTGATTATAAAGCAATTCTAATTTTTTTTTTTAACAAAATGACGTAATTTAAACGAATTTGGCTAAAAATTTATTTTTTTTTATCAAAATGACGTAATTAAGTAGAATTTAAAGGAAATGAGATTTTTTTTTTCAAAGTGACGTAATTAGAAATATTTTCTTACCTCTTGTAAAATTTTTGGAACAAAACAAATTTGATATTTTAGGCGCGATAGATTTTGAGTCTAAAAATGGGTTCCCATCAAAATCTCAA
>LN483707.1:0-24133 GCA_900002565.1 Culicoides sonorensis | reverse complement strand
TAAAGTGTATTTTTGACGCTTTAAAGTGTCAAAAGTACGCTGCAGTGTAAAAACGACGCTTTAAAGTGTCAAAAGTACGCTTTCATATTTTTTTACAGAATTTTCGTTTTTTTGAAATTCGATATCTTGAGAAATACATGTCATAGAAAAAATTCTAAATATGTTTTGGAAACAACAGAAAAACATCTTTAAGGATCTTAGACAACATTTTAATATTTCTAAAAAAAATTGACTTTTAGAGCGAAAATTGTAATTTTTTCATACATATGATAAGAAATTGATGCAATCGAAACCAATGCTTGGAACAATATAATGGGCAATACAATATATTGCAATATATTGCCATAAATAAATATATGTATGGAAAAAATATGGGCCATAAATATATGGCTCGAAAAAATATGGGCCATAAATATATGGTCAATTTGAAAATGTACCATAAATAAACAATTATATTGTTCCAAGGCTTGGTTAAATGTCCTTAAAATGTGATATTTTTTTTTTGAATGTGACATGAAAATAAGGACTTTTGCAATCCATAAAACTTGTTCATGGTCTGTCATTAAAGTTAAGTGTCATGGAACCGAAGTTTCAATTAAAGGGACTAACTTGAGAGGGGTCAAAATTCAAACTTGGTCCCATATGATACTAAAAAAAGATGATGCTTGGCTTGATATAAAAAAAATTGAATTTTACATTCAAAGTCACAAAATTTGCTTTGAAGCTCAGTCTCATTGTAACGATTTAATGTCATTTTTCATTAAACACATTAACTCACACACACTCTTTTCAATGAAAAATGTAGTGAAAATGACTTAACTTAGAACGTTGCTTTATGAATGAATAAATAATTTATAAATGTATACATAAAAAAACAACGAAACATGCTTCATTTGCAATTTTAAGAACTACAACTGCTTAAATTCATGGCACATACACCAATTACATACACATACACACGTATATGTACATACGAATAAAATTATTTTCGCTCATTATTATTAAAACCAAATACAACAAAAAAAACATTACGCATTCAAAATATGTTTTTCTTTTTATACATGCCAAAACAAAAAAAAATAACTTTTATGCTTTTTTCATTTCAATATAGATTTGGAAAATGTATGTTAATGTTGTTGTTATTGCATAATAATAATAAAAGTTATTCACACAACCAAATTATTAGAATTAAAATATATATATTTTTATATTTATATGCAAAAGTGTTGAAATGTGCTTCGATATAAATTTGAAATTGATTGTTCGTGATAGAATGAAATTTGTTTTTTGACTTTGATTTTTATTTTGAAATTTTTTGAAGTATGACTTTATTAACATTTTTTTTTTTGAATTGATGTTATGAATCGAATGAAAAGCGTTAGTTTTAAAGTGAACAAAAGGATACATTGTTTTATGTTGTATTGATTTGAAATAGGTCAAGGATTTTTTTTTTAAAGTACAATTAAATTTTATGTATGTTGTAAAGAAATGGGTTAGTTTATGCAAAATTATATAAAAAGGTGTTTTAAGATGAGTGATTTCAGTGAACTAAAACGAAAATTTATGGTAAGGGTTGAGAAAATTAAGTGTAACTTGATATTTTATACTTGACAGTTAATTTTGTATAGACACACACGGAAATGTCAAAATTTTGTATTTGACAGTTAATTTTGTATAGGAACACACACAGAAATGTCAAAATTCTGAATGTGACAGTTAATTTTGTATTTTATGACATGAATCTCTCAAATTATTTGATAAAAATCGGCTTTGATTTGTTTCACGATTAAATATTCATGTAAATTAAATGCAATTTAAATGGACCACCCCTTCAATCAAAATATTTGTTTGTTTATTTGTTTCAATTAATTTTTAATGGGACATGCAATATTTTTTTTGATATTTTTTATCTGACGTCAACATAAATTTCTCGAATAAAATGTTTTTTTTTAAATAAAATTACAAAAAAAACTAAATAAATACATAAAAATGATAAACAAAAAATGGAAACAATGTCGAAGAGGAAAAGTTTGAGACAAGCTATCATCTTCGCAAAACACTCCCAAGATATTCTTTTTAAAAGTTTCCGGTATTTTTCATATCAACATATTTATCTGAAAATTTATGTTTTTTTTTTGTTTGTACACGTTTTGCAGAATCGATTTTCTTTATATTTTGTTTTTTATTTTCATAGCAATGTCTTTTGGTTTATTTTTGTACATAAAATGAATGGAAAATTTAAAATTATTTATATTTTTTTTTTTTGAAAATAATAATTACATAAAATATAATATAAAAAAAAAACAGAAATTAGTGACTAGTGAAAATAACAGGTATGTTTTTTGTATTGAATTGAGAATTAGGTGAAAATTATTGATCTGTTGCTTGTCTGTTTTTGGCCCTTTTTTTTATTGTGTACTAAAATTCAAACTCAATTTCACAAGTTTTTGAATAAAACTAAAAAACAATAGCAAAATTGTAGCAAATTAAAAGAGGTGTATTTGAATTTTAGATTTTGTATGGAGAAAATAGAGAGATCTAATATCCTTGTCAGCATTAATTTTGGCATTGATTCAAATTTGTTTCTATTTCATTCTACGGTCTATGAACTAAAAGTGTGTGTGTGTGTGTGCTCTCTGTTTCGAGTACATCAATGTCGGCATCATCATTAATAAGAATAACAACAACAACTAAAACTCTAAATAAAATAGCTATAATGTACCTTTTCATTTCCTTCTACTTTCAGTTGAGTTTAAAACGTGAACGGAAAAACATTTGATACATAAAATAAATTATTAAAAGGATTAAACTCGTTCACATTAAAAAAAAAATAATTATAATAAGTAAAAAAGTGAAAAAAAATATGGAACAAATTCACCAGAATGGTCAAACCATTCCAATGAAATCACAAATAGCACCTCTCATGCCACCACAGACAAATGGAAAAAGTGATGGTGGTGGAAGTGGAAAACGTAAGAATGACAAACCCCACATTGGATCCTCCCCGAAACGTAATCGACCCAATAATAATAGTAAACAAAATGGCGATACACCAGTTAATACAACAAAAAATACAGTTGCACTTTTAAATGAACTGCGAAAAAATGTGGTTTATGAGGTTGAATCACAAAATGGACCGGTACATGCACCTGTATTCACAATGAGTGTTGTGGTGAGTAAATTTTAATTTCCTTCTATTTTATTGTTGTCGTATTTTGTGGCTTTTTTCTCGTTTTAATTTACATTGATATTAAATTAAAATGCTTTTAATACATAAAAAGTATCCTGCAATGGAAATGAAGTAAAATAAATTAAAAATTCCATTTTCATTTGATATGTCAGTTAAAATGTGACAAATAGTATTTTTTTTTAAATTTATTTTCCCAAAAACCATTATGAAAAAATATTGAAATATGAAGCATGTAAAAGCCCAATCAATTAAGTTGTGATTGATTATTATGGTGCAACACATTGCCCACATTCAGGAAATGATTCAAATCAAAATTAAAATTGGTTCGCACATGAAATTACACTAAAATTACCAACGACCTTATTGACAACCTTAATAGATAGGAAATGACTTTTGATATTACTCACCAGATGTCGTTGATTTTTTTTTTTAATCAAAATCTGTTACTTCTTTGAGTCAAAACGATCGTTTATTCTTCAAGTATTTCATTTTCGTACTTAAATTTCTAATTTTATTTCCCCAAAACGAATGATGAACGCATCAATATCAAGTTACTTGGAGTCGATTTTCAATTCTTTTATTTCTTTTTTGAATATTCAGAAAAAAAATTATAACACTGAAAATTTGTTTATATCTAAATGATCCAACTTTTCTACTCCAGCTTTTCTGAAGAGCCCTAAGACAAAAATGGAGAAAAAATAGAAATTTTAGGTTTTTTCAAAATATTTTTGTTTTTGTCATACTAGTAAAAAAAAATTTTAGCAGTTGATACCTCGAAATCTGTCATGCTTGGGACACACATAAAGCAGATGGATCGGTTGAGACTCCTCTCGTCAGAGCAGCATTTGTATATTGGATCTCTTGAGTCAAAATGACTGAAATGATAGTCTAGGGTGGTGGCATTCTATGGTGCAATTAGATAATCTTTTTGTAGTGAATTGTCTGTAAGATTGCGTCCCTCAAATGACCAAATATTGGATTTTTAATTCTAACAATCTGTACAGGACCCCACTCTTTCCATTTTTATCAAAGAAAATATTGAGGGTCGACGAAGAGCTTTTGGGTTGATCATTATTTTCTGCTTGAATAGCAGCATCAGCGACCTAAAATTTATTTTATCATTCACTACAAATTATCTTAAATTTATTTACTGATTTTCTTACAATTTATAATAAGAAAAAGAATGCAAATACGTTTATTAACCCATTAACCGCCTCTCCTAGAAATATTGAATTTAGCAAAATTTTTTTCTAGGATTTGTTTTTTGCGTAACAGTGATCACTTTTCTTTTCGATGAAAATTTTGAGTTTCATACAATAATTTTACAAGGGAACCAGTTGAAAATGTCGTATAATGTCACAGAAATACGTACAGAAATCTTGTATGAAGAGGAAAAAATTGCATGACTTCTCGACTTAGTTCTGCTAATAATTTTCTTAATGTAACCGAAAAAATAAAAAAAACTGGACTAACATTATTTAAACATACCTAATCATTGAAAAAAATTATCTTGAGCACCCCCAAGGAGAAATTCGGCTCAAAAATCACTGGTCCAAAAATCGACCAGCGGCAGTTAATGGGCTTATATTTCATTTTACTCAATCTATATCCTGTTCAGAATTGAAATTGAATCACTATTCTGTACCATGATTTGCACACTTAAGAATTTTATTTTTTTAAATTAGTATTTTTCGATTCAAGTAAAAGTGAATAGGACTAAAAATCACTTTTGTAGAAAGATTGATCCATGTATTTTCTCATTTCATCAAGAATTTTGCGTGAAAATATAAGAAATTTTATTAATTTTGAGTTAAATACACAGATCCATAATTGTCTCTCATACATACATAATGAAACCACCATGTACTATGATTTGCACATTTGTATCCCTAATTTCAAATTATATGACGGTTATAATTGATTTTGTAACACATTTATTTTAGTCAAAATGTCTAGATTACGCAAGTGTTCACTTAATTTTTTATAAAAAATTCAATTTTAATTAAATTTGCTTTATTGTACATTTCACAAATGCCTTTAATATTAAAATTAAAAAAAAACGAATTTCATGCAAAATTCTAATCCTTAAAAGTTCACTAAGTGTGTAATAGATGTCACTAGTGTTTTGAGAGACTTTTTGATCTAGAGTGGATCAAATTTTTATAAAAACCCCAAATTTTGTAATTTTTTTAACAAAACATGAAAAAAATCAGAGTATTTTACAAAATTTATTATTAATTTATTGTTTTAGATTGTTTTAAGTGTTTTTTCTTTGAAGAATGATGAAAAAAATTTTTATTATTTTATAAAATTTAACCCACACTATGATCACCGACTTACTTGCACAAATCAAGGTTTATCATGCGCAAATCAAAAAGTATTCAATGAAAATTAATATCAATTGTAATATTTTCTTTACAAATTTCAAGAAAATATAACAAATATTTGATTTAGTACAAGTCGTTTGGTAAAAATTACTTAAAAATCATAATTTGAACGGAAATTTCTTAAGCAACTTCATGCATCAAAAACGACATTTAATTAAAAAACTAAAATCAAATGATATGCACAGAGTTTTTTCGTATTTTAGAATATTTTATATTAATTTTAATTAAAAATGGATATACAAATATGTTTAAAAGACTCAAATTAATGTTTCTTTCATATAAAATAAGCTCAGATAGTAAAAATTACGATATAATTTAGTTAAATATATGAGTGTGTGCAAATCATGGTTCATTTGCGCAAAGGTACAATAGAGTATCTACCAAATTTTTTTTATTAAATTAAAATTTATTACCTTAAGCTTCAATTTAAGCCCAACAGGTGTCGCTTTTGAGAGTAAAAGAACTACAGATACTGACTTGTTCGTTGATAAGGTCGTCGATAATTTAGTTAAATACGAAAAAAATTCGTTTTTATATTCCTGCAATATTTTTTTTAAGCGCACATAAAATAAATTTAAATTTCAAATAAAAAAAAACACATCAAAGAAATCGAAAATAATCAATAATATAATTTTTTTTTTATATCATTTATGTTTTTACTTTTTTTTTCACCTTCATTCTCTTGCACACTATTTAAATTTAGGTTGATGGCACAAAATACTACGGCAAAGGTCGCAGCAAGAAAATTGCACGAGCTGAGGCAGCAGCAGCAGCTCTCCGTGATTTTGTCCAATTCAAGGATTCAACGGCAACTCTTGCACTGTCAGCAAGCGACTTAAAAAATGTGGATTTTACCAGTGATGAGCAGTTAGAAAATGGTACTAACTTGCAAAATAACACTTCTAACACTAGTAGTAATAGTTCTTGCAGCACAATTATTGCAACAATTGGTTCCAATAATAGTGACGCCAATAATTCATTGACATTATCATTACAACCTGAATTAATTGAGAATGTGCAACGTAGTTTAGCTTTGCATAGTTCCAAAACAAAAACACTCAATAATGGGACTCAAAATGGGGCAGAATTGTGGGTACAGAGACTAGAAAGCAAGTATCAGTTTTTTTTTGGTTTTTTTTTTGTTTTTTGATTTTTTTTTCATTTTAATTTAATTTAATTAAATTCAATTTATTATTATCATTTTTTTACGTATATATTTTCATGAAAAAAAAATTTAAAGAAAAAAAGGATTCATTTTTAAATGTAATTTTAAGTTCCTTTGAAAATTTATATTTTTTTTTGTGTTTGGTGTGAATTGAATCGAATTTTTGTTATTATTATTTTTTTTTTCGTGTACTAAATTCTATTTTCGAATAATATCTCTTTTTATATATTTATATATAAAAAAAAATCATATTTATCGATGTTGTGTCAATCCTATTTTAGTTCAAAATTGAATGTAACTTTAAAAAAAAAAAAAATAATTGGTTGTCTTTTCTATGAAATTTAATTTAAAAAAAAAATTATAAAAAATTTATTGGCTGTATGTTGCGTGAACGGCTTTTGTTCAAGTTTTTTTGTTTGTTATGTTTTATTTTTTTGTTTTGTAAAATTTTATTTTGATTTTAATCGTTTTGTAATGTTTTTTTGTTTTGTTTTTGACTATAAACTGTTTTCTCAAAAAGCCTGTCAAAAAAAAATGTATGGAGAGCTACTTAGATCAAAGTGAAGAGAGTTCCAGGTCGAATTGTAAATGATGATGTCCTTAAATTATGTTCACGTGTCATTCCAAAACTTTTATTTTAATTTTTTTTCTTTGTATTGTTCATTAATTCATTCATTGAAAAGTTTTTATTCAAAAAATTCATTTTAATCACATGACATTTTACTCTGTTTTTCTCCTTGAATTGAAATTTAAAAGTAATTAAGCATGATTTTTCTTTAAATTTAACATCAATGAGCTTTATTTGAAATTTAACTCCTTTCATGGGAGCGCCAAATTCAAAACTAAATGGAAACGCCTGGTATTTTACTAAAAAATACTAAAAAAAATTGAATTTGGGATCATAAAAGTCATTAAATTATCAATAAATTGCAATTCAAAGCCAAGAAAAAAGGAACCGTTAAAGAAATCAAAGAATTTTATTATTGATTGGCCATCTAATTCCATTTCCTGGCACAAAAAACTAATATTTTGCCGTCTCACAGTCTAATCCTTACAATTTGCTTTGTACAAATACCTTTTATGATAATACTAAAAAAACAGACAGACAAAAAAAAATTTGTACATCTATCAAAATTTTGTTTCCATAATCTGCACTTTATCTTAGGAGCTCTCATATATTTTATTTATGTATCAACTCTATTAA
The DNA here is from genome assembly GCA_900002565.1 of Culicoides sonorensis. Taxonomy (NCBI): domain Eukaryota; kingdom Metazoa; phylum Arthropoda; class Insecta; order Diptera; family Ceratopogonidae; genus Culicoides; species Culicoides sonorensis. The sequence continues at coordinate 16,187 of LN483707.1, read as the reverse complement.
TGTTGCCCATATTTTTTCCCCAAAATAAGATAAAAAAAATACCAGTTTTGCATCGTTATTAATTTTATTATTTATTTTTCATATAATCCTATTCCACTCTTCCTGTGTAACATCTCCATATAAAAGCAAGACAATTTCTGTATATTTTGGTGGTTTGATATATAAAATAAAACTATATTTGATGTTATTGTTGTTGTTGATGTTGTTGTACCTCTGTCTATTTTATAAATAATCTCTATAACCTAAAATAATATGATAATTCTTCCTTAAATATAGAAATTAAATCTCATTTATACTATCATACATGAAAATAATATTCAAAAAAAAAAATTAGGCGATTCAAAATAATTTTTAAATGTTTTGATTCAATCTTTCATATAAGACGGGGAAGGAGGGGGTTATAATGTGTAATTTCACCATGTTTCAATTTTTTACTTGAATTTTATCCCTGTTTTTATCAAAGGGGGGTGGATTGGGACCCCCTCCCAATGAATGACCAAAAAATTTAAATTAAAATTTGAATCGCCTAATACAAGGAAAAAAATTAAAGAGATTTATTAGAAAAGTAGCAAAGAGAAAAACTTTTCTTTTTTTGTATACAATTTTATTCATATTCAAAGTCCAATTCTAATAGATCTTTTTTATTTTTTTTTCCATACACCCAAATAATAGAATAAAATAAAATATCAGACACACACACAAAAAAAAGTAGTTCTAATAAATGCACATTAAAATGAAATTTCTTTTATATTTTTTTCTTGGCAAAAACCTTTTATTAATCTATTTTTTTTACCATTTTATTTATTTTTTTCTCCGTTTCTCTCTCTCACTCAATTTTATCATATAAAAAAATCAAATCAAATATTGGTAAAATTGAAAATTGATTATAGAAATTACAAAGTCATTAGCTGCACAAGCCGAGCAGGGCAAAAATGTGTGTGAAAAGGGACCAGTCATGTTATTGCACGAAATATTCAATGATGTGCAATTTGAGTGTCTTGCTAGCGATGGACCACAACATTCGAAATTCAAGGTGCAAGCGACAGTGACAAATAAGAAATTTGAGGGGACGGGTGAGCGTTTGAGATTTTTCTGAAATTCATGGATTTTAATTGAATTTTAAAATTTGATAGGACCATCAAAGAAGGCAGCGAAAAATGCAGCAGCAAAGGCCGCCCTTGCCGCTTTATGTAATATTTCTTACAGTCCACTTCAGCAGACAGCAATTGCAGTTCCAAAACAGTCGTCTGAAGATGGGAAAGACGTTGAACTTCCACAAACATTTGCTGATGTCATTGGAAAGTGAGTTGAATTTTTTTTGTTTTCAATGTGAGTGAATTTTAAATGATTCCATTTACTTTTCAGACTTGTTCTTGATAAATTCTCGGAAATAATGAAAGGCAAAGAACAATATGCACGTCGCAAGGTCCTTGCCGGTATTGTGATGACACGTGAATCGGATACGTCTTCCGCACAGGTAATTTGTGCAACGACAGGTACAAAATGTGTTAGTGGCGAATATATGAGTGTTTCTGGTACTGTTGTTAATGATTGTCATGCGGAAATTGTTGCACGTCGATGCTTGATGGAATTTTTCTATCAACAACTTCGTCTGCATTCAATTGATAACACAGTTGACAGTGCAAAACAGTCAATTTTCCTTAAACCAGAAAATGGTAGCACAAAATATCGCTTGCGACCCGAAATTCAATTCCATTTGTATATAAATACAGCGCCGTGTGGTGATGCTCGAGTATTTAGTCCACATGAAGCTGACACAATTAACGGTGATAAGCATCCAAATCGTAAGGCACGTGGACAGTTGCGGACGAAAGTTGAATCGGGTGAAGGCACAATTCCGGTCAAAAGCAGTGATGGCATTCAGACATGGGATGGAGTTTTACAGGGAGCTCGTCTTCTGACCATGTCATGTTCCGACAAAATTGCGCGATGGAATGTACTTGGATTGCAAGGATCTCTGCTATCATCCATCATTGAACCTGTCTATTTGACCTCAATTGTCCTGGGAAGTCTCTTACATCCAGATCACATGTATCGAGCCATTTGTGGACGCATTGAAAATGCAGTTCAAGGTCTTCCACCACCATACAAAATGAATAAACCAAAGTTAGCTTTAGTTACGTCATCTGAAGCAAGAAGTCAATTAAAACCACCAAATTTCTCCGTAAATTGGATCATTGGAAATGAAGAAGTCGAGGTTGTCAATGCATTTACTGGACGGCCAGAGGGCGGCACGTCCACGTCCAAGACTTCACGATTAACTAAACAAATGTTTTTCCAAAGGTAATTTCATGTTTTTATAGGAAATTTATCATTTTCATGGCGTTTTTTTCATAGATATGCATCATTGATCAAAATTTTACCACAAGTCGAGAAACACGAAGTCAACGATGATTACAGTGATACAAAAGCTGCAGTGAAAGACTATCAAATGGCTAAAAAAGAGCTATTTGCAGCATTTCAACGTGAAGATTTTGGTACATGGCTTAAAAAACCCATGGAACAAGATCAGTTTGTGCTCCTCGATTGCAATGACAAATGACTACATATTAACAATGAGTCATCAACTCCAGGAGAAGCAAAACCAGCAAAAGCTGAGCCCCTCAAACCGATTAAACTTTCATCAACGATTTGTCAATTCAATTCTAAAGTTCAACAGAAATCTGTGAGCAATTATTGTATGATTAGAAATAAAAACAAAAGTATTCGCCGGGTTAATCGTAAAGCTGCCGTTGCAGCAATGAAAGTGACAAAACCCAAACAAAACAACAACAATTTTAGTAATAATTACAAGAAAACTAACAATTATCATAATAATAATAACAAAAATGATGACAGTTTATTATTTTTCTCAGAATAGTGTCAGGTCTTTGTACTTGGATTAAGTAAAAGTGGTGTCACAGTACAACAAAATTGATTTTAAAATGAATTTAAAATAAAAAAAGTATTCAAAAACACACACATACATGAAAATGAGTCTTCCTTGCTACCCAGACAACAAAAGCGATATAAAAAAAAACCTAATCAGATAAATATAAAAAAAAAAATTAAAACAATACTTGTACTGTGATATCATTCCTTTCACTTAGTATTCAAGGCGAATGGCAATAATCATATTTGATAAGTCTAAAATTCTAAAAAGGACAAAATAAATCGACGTTACCAGTGTCATTACAAATACAGAGACCCTTGAATTGAAGCCATTCTCGGAAATATCTTAATAAACTGACATCATTCTCCACCCAATTTTTTCTGTATCCACATTCTCACATAATCACATTAAAATAGCACTAAATTTCATTTTTTTTTGTGCTCATTCATAAATTGACACGCAAAATCACAATTTAAAGGCATGATTTTTAGTTTTTTATGCAAACAAAAGAAAATGAAAGCTTGACATGACAATTAAATAACATTTAAATATTAAAGAATGAAATTATTATAATAATCACATCCATCAAACAACAATAGATAAGGATTGATTTTTTGACGGAAAATAATAGATTTTTTGCCTCACTTATGATGATATTTCGACCTAGTGCTATGCTTTAATAGTGTTAGAAAATTGCTAGCAAAAAAAATAATAATAATAATGAGATATGAATTTAATTAAAAGTTTGACATTTTCATGAAATTTTTTTAAAATATAATAATACTTTAAATATTTTAAAGATAAAATATTAAATTTGACAAGTAAAATATATATTATAAAATTTGTCCGAAGAAAATGACGCCTTTGGAGTTTTGTTGGTTTCATATTAAAAAGAAAAATATTAAAATAAGTTTAAAATTAGTCAAAGTTGATCTTAATTAAACATTACTAAAAAATAAATATTAATATTTTAAGAAATTTTGAGGTTATTACATTAAAATTGTTAAAATAAAAAGTTAAGCGCATAACTGATTTAAATTTGAGTTGCATTTCATAGTGAACGTTATTGAAGCACAGTGCAACAAAATTTCGTATTCAAACAAAATAAGTTTTTGTCTAAATGCGTGCTGGGATGAAATTATATAAACATTAAAGGGGTGGGAAAATTTTGCTGCAATGTGCTTAATTATGTTTTTATTATAAAATTTTATTGAATTTCACTGTTTTTTAAATGAAAACGGACAAAAAACGCTCAAATAATAATTCTTATACAATTCAATAGTATTAGAATACTTAAAATAATAAGAATCTTAGTGAAATTAAAAAAAAATATCTTACATATAAATTATTTTTAAACTATTTTAAACAATATAAAAAATATAGAAATAGTTCTAGTTAAAGATAGTACAAAATAAAGTGAATTTTACATATTCACTTTAGATTTTGCATTATTTTATGCCATTCAAAATTTTTGACGAATTTGTGATATTTTATAATATTAAGATAAAAATAGTTTTGATGTTATTTTTCTTTTAAATATTATGAACTGCCATAAATTCGAATAAAAATTTGATTTTTCTCCCTCTATCCTCCTCCTCCCCCTCGCTTCACAATTCATACAAATTCTTCAATAAAGTGAACTTTAATAAATTGAAGCTTCATTAGTCTGATAGGCCGTGAACATTTATTACACACATAACAAAATAATTACATTTATAATCATTACAAACGATATCAAATTTATTACTAAAGTAGGAAGAAATTTTCAATTTTTGAAAAATAAAAAAACCGTTGGAAAATATGGAACATATAAAATCCGTACCCTAACTTTGTAAACATTCATAATAATAATAATAATCAATAAAAATGAACAGGAAGAAAAAAAAACTTGAAATCACGCATCTTTAAAGTGCGTCGATAAAAATATATCATCACTTGAATGTTTTGAATAATGTGTCTTTTAAAAAAAATATAAATAATAATAATTATAATAATGATAAAAAAAAAATCGATATGAATACATATTAAAATGTAAAGAAATATCTATCCCTTTGTATGAGAACATGGAAGCAATTGAGTTGATTTAATACTCAATATAAATTTTTAATATTAAATTTACTCTGTTAGTGATGCATTATTAATAAAAGTAATAATTATTCTAATCATCTTTAAAACTAAATACTTACATACCTGTAACCAAACTTTTATCTTATTATAATATATACTTTTTAATCAGTTTTGATTAAATTCAAACTGAAAAATTACCCAAAAAAATAATCATATTAACAAGAAAAATTAAAAAATAAAATCATATTCTAATATTTTACCTTTAAATATTATCTTCTGGTTGTTGATTCATTGCAATTAAATCAAACAGAAAAAGGTGTAACAGGCATTTTAATTTTTATTTCCCACAAACTCATTTAAATGAATACATCTAGGGATAACCGTCGTAACTCAATAAAAGTGAATTTTCGGTAAACGCGAATTTTGTGATTTTTTTCTGTTTTATGCCAGCCAGTTAAAACGCAAATTAATTTTGAGATTTTTTTTTTATTATTAAACTAGTAAAATAATGCCGATTATATTTGTTTAATTAAATTTTAAAAATAATTCATGATTTTAGAGTTTTAGACAAAATGTCGTTTATCCCCAGAATTTTTGTCTGATTTTAAAAATTTTCTTGGGATAAAAGACATATAAGAACGAAGTTTTGGTATATTGTGTATGGTATTTATATCGTATTTTTTTTTAGTGGGATTAACGACGTAAATAAACAGAATGCGTACAAACATTTTTACGAGGTTTTTTGTATGTGTTATGTCGCTTATCCCGAGAATTTTTTTCAAAATCATTTAGGTCGTTTGGCACATGGCTTTAAAAACTAAATAAAATAAATTTTTGGAAATTTTTTTTTTGCAATCGAAAGATTTTATGAATTTGAAAGTTTTTACACAAAAAAGTAAAATTTGAAAAAAATCGCTTTAAGTCTCTTATCCCTAGATGTATTCAAATGTATTTAGAAATAGGCAGCTAACAAGCTGATTGAAATGAATTTTAGAGAAACTTTTCTATAAGAATATTTCAAATTTCGAATAATTTCAAGGCTTTCGATTTTGTCTTTAAAAAATTATTTGAAGAATCTCCTAAATTTTATTTTAAATGTACATCAATTTTCATAATAAAAAGTTTTACGGACCAATTCAATTTCAATTCTACCTTAATTTTAGTCCATATTCTAAAAAGTATTTACTTATTTACTCATTATTTTCAGTTAAATTCATTCAAATTTATTCAAAAGTGAGAAATTAAGAGTTGCAATGCCAACTTTTTTCTGTATGAAATTTTCGTAGTGTGTTATTTAATTAAAGAAGATGAAAAACAAATTAAATTATCCTGTTCTTAGGATGTGTAGATTAATAGAAATTCTTTATACAATATGAAAGAATAAAAAACTTTTTGATCAAAAAATAAAATAAAATACAATTAGATTTAAAGTTAAATCTTAATCCAGTAACAACTATTTTATGTTATTCAATTCTTTTGAATAAATTTACAAAAAAAAAATGGACAACAACAATTATATCAATATCCCACTTAGGAACAAAAAAATAGACTTAGAAGAAATAAAAAATAAATAATTATCTTTAAAAATATTTAAAAATAAAACTTTAAAACAAATTACTTTACTCCAGAAATGAAAATAAGCAACTTTTTAAAATGACGAACATCTTTACCATGATTAAAATGTTTAAAAAAAAATTGTAAATCAATGATGAGCAAATTACTAAAACGTTAAGAATGAAGAAAAAGTGATATTTGATGATAAGTTTAAGATTTAAAATTTAAATGAAAAAAAAATTAATGAAAAAATTAAGAATAATAAAAAGTTATTGATTTTATCTCTTTAGAAAAGGATTAAATGTGTTTTATTTTATATTCGTTTTACACCCATAACTAATGAGTGCCGAGGCGTAAAAATTTATAAAACTTTTGTTCTATAAAAAATTTTGTATCTGCTCCAAAAACCGAATAACAAAGGTTTCAATTAGTTTTCATACAAAACAATTGATTTTCGTTAAACTGAAACAAATTTCAAAGTAAAAATAAACTTTTGTCCTTATTCGATTCAAATTCATCTCAAATTATTTTCCAGGGGGATATTTTCAGCAATATTTTTTTTGTATTTTTTCGTAGCCCTGTGCATTTTGATAAAAGTCAAACTAATTTTTTGTCATGTCGCGCGTACTGGGGAAGTCAAAATAAAAACAAAAGTGAAAAGATGTAAACAATTAAATTCAAAAAAAACATGAATTCAGTATTTAATTGAATTAATTACTAAATTAATGATAATTAATTACATTTAACGTACTATTAAACTTAAAAATATGTCACACAATAACCAAAAATCCTTAGAATACAAATTATCATGTCGAATTTGTCTGAAATCACTTGAAAATACAAGAGGGTGCATAAAATTATTTGAATTAAAAAATGATCTTTTACCTGCTTCGGTTATTTCAATTTTGGCAAATGTTGATGTAAGTTAAATGATATATTTTAGGTATTTAGGTTTAATTTAAATGTTAATTTCATTTTAAGGTTAACCCAGATGATGATCTACCGCAACAATTGTGCAATACCTGCTGGAAAAAGGTGAACGCAAGTTTTTGCTTGAAGCAAGAAATAGAGAAAAGTGATAAAATTTTAAGGAATTTAATTGAAGGCAACATTTCAGAAATCGTTAAAACAGAATTAATTGAGGAAAATGAAGATAAAAAGAAAATTGTTACAAATGACAAGGAAAGTTCTGGAAACGTGACACCGATCGAAGACAACTTTAAAGATGATGAGGATTCTAAATCTAATGATGATTGCAAAGATGAATTAGACTCAAAAACTAAGAGAAAGAAAAATAATCCACCATGTACCAGTCCAAGATGTTGCATGTGTCGTTTCATTTGTAAAACCAAAGACGAGCTCAAGGCACATGTAGATGAAATGCATCCAAATCCAAGACACAAATCCATCAAAAATTACAAGGATATTCAATGTCAATACTGTTTTAAGGGATTCAAGACAAATCGTACTTATGCTGATCATTTTCGGTATCAATACATTGAACGTTCACACCAATGTGCTCAATGTGGTCAGACTTATGCTTACATTTCAGATCTAATTTATCACGAAGATGTCACACATTCCGACACATTCTTGGCATGTGAAATTTGTAAAAAGAAATTTCGTACTCCGAGAAATTTACGGCGTCACATGAAAGTGCACGATGAAAGAAACAAACTTATTTGTGATATTTGTTCACGTTCCTACTCGGAAAAGAAGCAACTTGAGTATCATATTAGATCGCACATCAATACAAAGGAATTTTTCTGTCAATTCTGTAAAAAGGGTTTTGTGCATAAGAATTTACTGAAAATCCATACAAGGAAACACACGGGTGAGAGACCCTACAAATGTTTTTGTGGCAAAGCTTATATGCACAATACAGATCTCAAACGGCATCAGTACGAGCATCAGGGTGTCAAACCGTTCAAATGCAACTTCTGTGATCGAACATTCTATCAAAATTCCAATCGGAAAGTTCATGAAAGAGTTCATACAATGGAGCAACCGTTTAGTTGCAATGTTTGTGGACAGAAATTTAAATTTCATGCACATTGGAAGTCTCATGAGAAAAAACATCAAGAGCAAATGCAGTGAAATTAAATTGCATTTAAATTTTTGAAGAAGTACAAAAATGAAAAAAAAAATTGTATGAATTGAATGTTAAATGGAAAATAAAATTTCATGGTGAAATTTGTTTCTAAATGATTGAAGTTTTTTTTAAACGTCATTCCCAAAATTTGAATTGAGGTGACCAGAGCGAGGTCTCTCATGTCAGGCATCTGACTCAAATAAATTACAATTCAAATAATTTGTGTTTCTCCAACGACATTCTTAAATTCTTAATTTTTTGTAATGTTTCGTCGCATTTCCATAGAAGCTCAACATCAATTAGCATACACGTGTTTGAATCGGTTAACTTGTAACATGTAAAATCACATAATTTTAATATTATTATATAAGACGTTGTAACACTCAATTTATTGAATAATAATAATAGTCAAAATTTAAATACCTATGCATAATAAATCAGCATCTCCATTCACACACACACACACACACAGTCGTATTTGCCAAAATGAAAAGAAATATTACATGACACAGAAGAGAAATGAAAAAGTTAATGTGGTTTTTATTTGACCAACTTTGAAATGAAGTAAGAAAAAAAATATTGAATAGATAAATAAATGAAAGATTTGAAATTAAAAATAAAGTACTTCAATGTTACCTGTAACGAAATTTTGAACATGTTTCAATGAAAAAAATGCGCTTTTGGGCTGGTTTTGATGTCAGTTCATGTAAAAATGAATTAAAATTAAAAGGATTCAAAGAACTTCTTCGGTTTGGATTGGAATTGATAAATTATATTTTTGACGTCAAAAATGCACTCAATTTATCAATTAACGGTTAAATTTCCCATTCAATATTTTTGTTTTTTTTAAAGTACGCGCACATGAGATTGAATCAACAACTAAATGGAAAGCATACAAAATTATAGGTAACTAAAATGTTTTTTTTTTTAAATAATTTTTTTTTTGGAAGGTGAACAATTGCATAGCGTGAGGTAATATTTGGGTAATGTTAAGTTCGTAATAACAAATGTAAGTAAGTACAGACGGTATTTATCTTTAACCAACTTATGATTAGTAGTAGATTTGATTTTCAAAGTATCGGACAGTTAAAATTAAGTTCAATTAAAGGATATTTTCTTAAAAATAAAAAGGAATTTTTTAATTACTTTACTCTGTTTTGTGGTATTTTGTTAAAAAACAGCCAAAAATGGTTCTAAAAAAAATATTTTCAAAGTAAGTACAAAAAGTGACATGAGATTAGTAAGAAGACTCAAATAGAGTATGAAGAAAATTCAAAAAAAAAATTTAAAGTGATATTAAGATGAAATTGAAGTTAGTTGAGTGGTTGAATTCGATTCAATTTTTTTGAATTGGTTCAAACGACTGTTGCCAATAAACACATGGGTTGGAAAATCCTTCTCCAAAATGTTTTAGTCTTCTTCTGGCTATTCTAGGGCTATTTTTCAAGGAACACTGAATACTATTTTTCTTACGAATTTGTCTACTTTTTCATTTCCGTAAATATTTTCGTTACCTTGTAACCACATTTAGATGGTTTCATGGCAATGTGTCAGTTTCATGGCACAGTCCAGCACTGAAAGTTCAAAATTTCCCAGTCTCGACCTGTTCATTAATGTAGTTGTAATGATCTTCAAACTTCTCCTAGGAATTCTGAGCTTCCTTAGCCCAACTTTAACGTCAACTTTGCCAGTTTAATGAACTGTCCATATTTAGAAGCTCTGTTATCACCCAAAAAATTTGACCAAACTTGTTTTAAGCAATTGAACGCTCTTCGTTCATCATTTTAATACATTTAAAATGCTGTTGCTCTCAAACAGATTTCTCATTTGGGATCCGTTGTAGACTCCGAATCTCTTCTTTGCGTCTGATAAACTTGGAAATATATTGTTTAGCTCACTTTTCATATCAGCATTCTTCGTCTCAAATAAAATTCACGTCAAAATTAAATTTATATTAGATTGCATCTCAGTCCAGTTCATTTCAAGTTTTTTTTTATATTGACACTATTTTTAGCTTCCATATCTAAATCAAAACAAATATTAATAAATTGATGCAAAAACTGTTCTAAATATTTTATATTGGATCCATAATTAACGTCACAAGCATCAAAACATTTTCGCATTTAATTTTTACGTCACAGATTATGCAAATGACCCAAAATCTGGACGTGGATAAAAAAACGTCTTAAAAGAACACGCTTTTGCAATATAAAAACAAATTTTTATGGCAATGACCTCAGATGAAACGTAAAAATTCGCAATAATTAATCAAAGATGGAACATTAAATGAAACCGATTCAGAATTAGAACAGGTGTGTGTTTTCTCTCATTTTTCATGAAACCAGTTTCTTTGAAACTTAAAGATTTTATTTTAAATTATAGTAAATAATGTGACAAAGACATGGTAACTGTATTATTCTCGTTTTTTTTTGTATAATACAATAATACAAAAAGACAATCAATATGTAAAAAAATATCATTTTTTAAATGTGATATTTTTTTAACATGAAATTTCGGCGATTTTTAAATGAATGACCTTTATTTCTGTTTTATTGGATTGTTTAATGTCAGCTTCATGTAAAATTGCAGATATTATTAGGCTTATAATTAATAATAATAATAATAACAAAAGTTTCTTGTCCAATGCACACTGAATCTTGTTTTTGAGCTAAGGTCGTCATCTATTAATAGAGTGACACTACTTATGTGTGTCCTATGCGCATTATGATGGTTAATTTTGTTACACTTGGTGGTTACACGATGTTACGATGAATGTTAATATGAAAAATTTTGAAATTAACGTCTCTTTTAATGTCAGGAATTGTGTTTTGTCTAATGAGATGATAATGAAAAATGTCATTGAATGTAAATTGGAGGTGAAATTTCCTGAATCAATTGATACTCAAACGCAAACTCACCTCTTCATTGAGGAACTTGAGGCAGGTTTTTTTAGACAACTGTTCAAATTGAACCGTATTGAGTTCAGAGTTGCAGTTGGTATATTCACTGGTCATTGTACTCTAGACTATCACCTCAGTCATTTTGACTCAAGAGATTCAATGTGTAAATGCTGCTATGAACAAGAGGGGACTGCTGCATATCTGCTTTGTGTATGGGTTTAATTTTTTTTGCTGTACACGATTCTGGACGCAATTTTATTTTCGTCCAAAACAAGTGGATCTCATTTGGATCGTGTGGATCCTAAATTGAAAAGACCAAAAAAAAAATTTTTTTTTTATTTTTTTCGGTGTTTGAATTTTTTAGACCATTTTCAAATTTTTTAATGAAAAAAATCTCAAAAATCAATTTTTATGGTACTCTGGTTCAAATAAATCACTCACTTTGTTCTGCAAAGTTTTTGCTCGTAATATGAGCTACAATGTTTACTTGGACCACTTTTTGGGTTTTCATACAAAAATATTGAGAAAACATCCAAAAACCGTTCAAATTAAGTTCAGCGTTTTAAAAATGGTAAATGCATGAAAAATCGTTGATTTGTATGGGAAATTTGTTTTCGAAGAGGAATAGACATATAGTTTTTTCTGAAAAGTTAAATATTTTGTAAAATTAAGCAACTTTTTCATACATTATTTCGATGTTTTCATACAAAATATTGAACTTCCCATACAAATCACCGATTTTCCATGCATTTACCATTTTTAAAATGCTGAACTTAATTTGAATGGTTTTTGGATGATTTCTCAATATTTTTGTATGAAAACCCAAAAAGTGGTCCAAGTAAACATTGTAGCTCATATTACGAGCAAAAACTTTGCAGAACAAAGTGAGTGATTTATTTGAACCAGAGTACCATAAAAATTGATTTTTGAGATTTTTTTCATTAAAAAATTTGAAAATGGTCTAAAAAATTCAAACACCGAAAAAAATAAAAAAAAATTTTTTTTTTTTGGTCTTTTCAATTTAGGATCCACACGATCCAAATGAGATCCACTTGTTTTGGACGAAAATAAAATTGCGTCCAGAATCGTGTACAGCAAAAAAATTAAACCCGTAAGTGTCAAGCATGCCAGATTGCGGTATCACGCTGGGTGAGTACTTTCCCAGTCATGAGTCCATCATAAAAGTGAAGGTTTCAGCCTTAATAAGTTTTCTGAGAGTTTTAGTTGATTCTCTAGATTTGGTTCCTTCTTCATCAGATATGATGATTAATGGGTATGCACAATCAAACCGTCTGTAGGTCTGAGTGCTGATTCTCTTCTGTGGAGACCGCCCTAGAAATCTGATCTCATCTGATGACTATTCACGGAAGCTACTTCTCAGACCCTAAATTTCTAAAAAAATAGTAGTGGAAAACCTTAATTAGGGAATTCAATTTAAATATCTTAGAAATCAAAGAAAACCAGTCATTAGTTGCATTGCCAACAAGTTTTCACTACTTAGTACCATTCATATAATAATTCAATACTTCATTTCATCGTACTTTGAGATGTGTCTATTCAATCTACCTTTCATATACAAATCCATATAACACAAGAAGTGTGAGAGGAATGGCTTTCAAAAATTACATAAAGGTCGATAATTAAATTTAAAACAAAAAATTATTGTTATTATTGAGTCATATAAAAGTAAAATAATAAAAAATAAAACTTGAAATGAAACAATCAAATATCAATAATTAGATCATGACTGTAAGCGAATAATTATTCGGTGTGTGAACTTTGAGACGTAAACAGGTGTCGAGGAGTCTGTTAGGATTCAATTTTATTCTGTTATTTTAATAGAACGGTAATTTCTTGCAAAATTTAAAAGGATTTCATTTCAAACCAAAATAGATGTGATTCGCACTTTAATTCAAATTACTGAACTGGGTCCACTTGATGGAAAAAAAGAGTTGATGTGTGAAAAATTAATTAACTTTATTAAATAATTACAATATAAAATATTTGTTTAATTGCTTGAGTCAACTCAGTATTGTTTTACAGTCACAAGTGAAAACAGTTAAATTTAATTTAAAATCAAAGTGAATTGCGAGGTAATAAGACTCAAAATTAAGAGTAAAATGACCTGTTAACTTATGATTTGAGTCAGGTCTCTGAAATTTATTGTATAATAAAAAATTTTGGTCAAATTTATTAGAACTTGCCAAACCAGTTACATTTGTACTGTAAATTGAAGTAGGAAGACAAAAAAATAATAGATACGATTAAAAGGGTTTATGAATATTTTTACGTCAATTTATCTCATAATCTATAGAAACAGATGTATGAAAATTATTTTTTTTTATAATCAGGTTTAGGGCATTTTATATCATTTTCTAGACAAGATATTTTAAAGTGAGTCAGTTGTAACTTTGAGTTCAAACGAAATCTATTACAAATCGTTTTTGCCCTGCATGAATCGAAAAAGAAAAAAAAAATATTAATTGAAAGTGAAAAAAAAACATAAAACATTCAAATAGACAAAAAAATTTTATTATAACAAGTTGAAAAGAAAGGGAAATTATTTATTATTACATCAATGAATAGATTAAAGATTTTGAAGTAGGTGGCTGTTGTTTATAAAGCTTAAAGTTTATAAATAGATATAAAATGCATAAAAATTTAACAAATGCATCTCATTTGATGGGAATTTTTGGAAAAAAATTTGAATTACAATAAAAATCAATGTCAATATCAAATTTAATGATAAAAATACACTTGATGAAGTTTTTGATAAAAAAATGTGGGTTTTTTGAAGTTAAAAAGTCATTTGCCTTAATTATTATAGGATATGAAGCGAAAATATTTGGATTTTAATTTTCACAATCTTTATATTTTAGAGTATGTTGCGCCTTGTTAAACTACAATCTATCAATGCTATCTCTTGCTTTAATTTACTGTTTTTATGGAATATGGATAAAGCTAGTTTTTTAAAAAGTTCAATGTCAAATTTTGCACCTGCAGCTGTTTTTTTAGCCATGTTGTACCTAGAAGCTCTTTTAGCTTCATTAAATAAAAACAGTTTTGGTCTTCCACGTTTTTTAGGAGTTTCATAAGATTTCCAACGGTTCCAAGATCACTTAAATACTAAAACATTTTGATGGTGAAAATATTTTGAGACAAAAACTGACATTTTTGACCACTGCGCGGCGTCCCGTTAAATTTGTTGCGATTTATAAAATGCCTTCGTTTTAAGACATCCATCCTGCGATGATTACAGTTGAACTATGTCTGGGCTAGATTAGTTTAGGTTAGGTTCTACAAGGGAACCACTGCGGTCTCAATGAGTCTTATTGTAGTCACCTCGATATGAATCGAGTAATGTCTGGGCTACATTTTGTTTTGATTCACTTTTTACATAAGCTTTAAATCAAAATTAAAACTTACCTGAAATTACTCACCATTTAATTTAATTTTTGTTTCATTTCCAGATCTCACAAAATGGAATCAATTCCTCATGTTGACAAGGCTCCTGAAAAATATGACACATATGAATTCAAATTACCTGCTATCTATGAAGAAATTGCCGCAAAAGCCTTACACGAAAATCCAAGTATTCGCACTCAGTCACTTGAGCAAATGCGTGAATGGATTGCCAAAGATCCCTACATCAAAAAGTGTCGTACAGACGCAAGTTTTCTCATCCGATTCCTGCGTGTCAAAAAGTACAATGTACCAGCCGCTTGTGCTCTCCTCCAAAAATATCTAATTAATCGTCAAGTCTACTCACCATGGTTCTCAAAATTGGATGTGTCCGATCCAACTATGGTCAAGTTGTTACATGATGGCTTTTTCATTCCACTACCCGATCGTGACGAGAGAGGACGTCAAATTATCATTTATCGTTTTGAGAATTTGGATAGCTCAAAGTACACATCAACCGATGTTTTCAGATTACAAGAAATGTGTTATCAAACGATGTTTGATGACGAGGAGTCACAAATTGCTGGATATGTCTGTGTTTTTGATTATTCTGGTATGACAATGCAACATGTGGCAATGTTTAGTCTTGTGGATTTTAGGAATTTTTGTAGTTTGGTACGGAAAAGTGTTCCAATCAGAATTACAAGTCTGCTGGTGTTGAATATGCCGGCTTTCTTGCAAGCCTTCTATGAAATTACAATGTCAATTATGCAAGCAAAATTGAGGGAACGCTTTAGATTATTCAAAAACATTGAAGATTTAAAGAAGGAAATTAATGTTGATATTTTCCCTGAAGAATATGGTGGCAAATTGAAAATTAAAAATATTATGAGTGATTTTCATAAGAGAATCCAAGCAAAACGTGAAAAAATATTAGCTTTAGATGAAATGTACATTGATATTCCAAAAGATATGAATGGAGATTGGTTCCAACACGATTCAAATGGCAACATCGAAGCAGGCGTTATCGGAAGCTTTAGAAAGTTGGAGGTAGATTAAAGTTTAAAGGATTACATTGTTGATCCATTTTAGTGTTTTTTTTATAATATATAAATATTTTGAACGTTTTTATTGTAAATTACTGGATAATGAAATATTTTTTTTCTTTGATAAAATAAAGTAGTAGAATTTGAAGTCAAAATTCAAGTTTTTAAATTTTTATGAATACGGAATCACGTTCCATTCAAAGGTAATAAAATTATATACACACGCGAGCACA